>JAECUM010090656.1:0-232500 GCA_016617855.1 Megalonaias nervosa
TGTATCTCTATGCATTTATCAGATCGATGTCAAAGTATGTATCTCTATGCATTTATCAGATCGATGTCAAAGTATGTATCTCTATGCATTTATCAGATCGATGTCAAAGTATGTATCTCTATGCATTTATCAGATCGATGTCAAAGTATGTATCTCTATGCATCTGTCAGGTTGAGAATGTGTGCAAAATTGTTGCTTATGATGGAGATCTGAACTGATCATGCCATATCCTTCTTGAATTTCTCCAGAACTATGTATTGGTTGAGGCAGCTTAAGTCAATGAACAGCATAAGCTTGATGTTAGCCTCTTGCACAAGGAAGAGCCTGGAATAGAAGCTATGAGATCAAAATTTTCAAACAATCTCCACTGACCACCTATCAAGTAACCAGATCTCCTGATGTATAATTTCGTCCTTCTCGAAATCTGACTATGCCTGTTGTGAGCAGGGAGGACAAAGTAGGAGGGGGTTAGATGAATGCAATCTGAAGCCCCTCCAAAATGACTTGGTTTCCCCACTTGTTCTGCAGAAATAGAGCTATACAGTGCTAGCAGAAAGTCTTGCGCCTACCAGTATACTGTTGTGGTTAGTTAGTGGGGGCGAGGAGTCAGTGGTGTGAGTTGGGAGGCTTGTGGAACAAAAAATCCTGTATCTTACTCTCTCTCCTAAACTGGGTTGATGGATGGATGCCTCCTGACATTTGACTGAGATCAAGACTGATTCTGAGATTTAGTAGTAAATGATCCCTTATCTCTTCATCTCCAATCATCTCTCCCTTATCTCTTCATCTCCAATCATCTCTCCCTTATCTCTTCATCTCCAATCATCTCTCCTCATTGGTTGAGACTGATTGGAATTTATGGCTGTGGAGCTGAATGGCAAGTTGGAGAGTCAGTTTCTGAGTTGTCTGTCTGACCTAAAAGTGTTGTCCTCAGTGTCAGGGCATGATGCATCTTGAGTGATGTCAAAGAAAGACATACACCAGCTCCATGTTGGTAGAGGCAGTCAATGCATTTGCCAAAGAATGATAAGATGCTCAGTTGATGACTTTAACAATTTGAGCCTGTGACTCCCAGCATGATTGTCACCTGATTTTTCAGCAAGCCAAACGTAGTAAGTGGCACCAAGTCCAACATTATCATATTACATACCAATTTTGATGTGGTGTGAACATTTTGTCAAATTTGGAAATTACTGGAGCAGGCATATTTAAAGCAACAATATTTCTGTCCAAAGTCATAAGCTCATAGTGAAAGGCATCTGAGATACTTCTGTACCAGTGAGAGGAAAAGGTCACTGGTAGTTGACCGTCTCTGAAGAAAGCTTCTGAATTGCTGAGATTGCAAATCTTGTTGTTGAACAGTCTGCAGTTCTTACATTTTTGATGACTGCAGAAAATGGAAAGAGGGATTCTCCTCCTTGTCTAAGTCATCTGATGCCTTGTCCTTGTAAAACCTAACTGGCCATGGGGCGGGGGGGGGGCATTAATAAACTGGCAACACCAAGTACATTTCTTCCACTGCAGCCTTAAAGCTGAACTCTCCATTCTGGGTATGTTAAATCAGCAAGTTTATCCTGACACTCACAGTGTGGGTTATTCTCACCAGGCTCTACTTTCACGTCCAGGTAAAACATGCCAGGAGGCATGGAAGAGACTACTATTTGCCCTGTGTGTGTTCTAGTTCTGAGCCAGTGGGCATGCCATGAACCATCCATACAAATCTGTCCTATGCAGCAGCATGCTTAGGACAGATCTGTATTGATGGTTTGCCTGTTAAACAATCAGTATGGATGTGTAAACTGGATCCCCAGATATGTCAATATTCCACAGCCCCATAGGCCTGTATGTGGGATGCATTTTCAAAGTGATTGATCTGCAATCATTGTGCACTAAGTATGGTTGCTGGGACAGGCTGATCAGCAGCAAGGATTGCCTTGTATGGCATTACTATATGACTGAATGGACCATAAAGAGCTGGTAAAAATATTTGTAAAAAACCTGTACCAGGCCTAAAGGTCATGCTTGGACATGTGGTGTTACTTATGTCCACTGAACTTCCTAGAAACGGGGAGATAATATCCCACAAGGTAAGTACTTAATGAGATGAGGCAGTTGTACGGGCAGAAAGTTCCATGAATTAAAAAACTGTATTGTCACCTCCTGCACCAGGCTATACATCTGTAGCTCTAATGACACTGTGGAAGAATGCTAGGACAGAAAAAGTGCAGGGCTTGATCACAGTCATAATTTAAACGAACTGACAAGAAGTACAAAAAAAAAATAATAAAATACCAATTCAAATGTGTTAATAGATTGCAAAAACAAGGCTTGTTACCAGTGAGTGAAGTGCAATACAGTGAGTGCAGAAACACACTATGCATCAACCATACCATGCTGGAGCACAAGGTCAGAATAAATGAAGTCCCTAACTGAGACAAAATTCACATAGATCTTGATCAAAAATTAAAAATTGTATACCAGCTATAGTAGATCTTTACAACACACTAGAATACCAAAAAATATGGATGGATTGTTGAAAAATCACAAAGATTATAACGGGATTTTTGGGAGGTCATCAGAATGATGCTGCATCTACTGTTAAAGCTTAAAATGAGGGACACCTGGAAGCAGCAAGGGGAGGTAATGGGTAAGAGTTACTGTCCTTCATCTATACGATATACAGAAATGACTTTCATCTTTTGGGAGGGCTGGATTTGGGAGAAAGCTGACCTTAGTTCCTGCCATTAATATTATTGGGGAACATATTTGAAGGAATTTAAAGACACTTTTTTGCAAGTTCAGAGATGCCAAGTATTCTGATTTTGGTGTAATTGTTCCCATTTTTAAGCTCAGATCATGCCATTACAATCACTAATGCTACATTCTCATGTGCACGTCATGTTGAATCTTGATAAATGGTATACCTAGATAAAAGAAACACTTGTAATGTCTGATTGTAATTCTTTTGTGAAAGTGTTCACAGGTGCTTGTTTCATAAATGCAACCGAATGTTGACAGAAATCATGTTAGCAAGGCATCATGATTAATCTGAGAAGCTTTTGAAGTTGAATAGAATGTGGCATTTAAGGATTCAACCTTGATGAAAAAGCATGTACTACAGACATCCTGAGGAGAAAATACAAGGTGTCAGCACCGGACAAAGACCATACCTTAGCAATCTTTTCTCCACTGATTTAAGCACCTCTTAGCCTGCATAACTTTTAACTTCAGAAGGGGTTGGCATCTTTGTTAAGTTCAGCAACAAAAATTACATATTCCATTTCTGCTGTTAAAAATTGACTGAAATTTATTTGTAACTGAATGAAATACAGTAGTTTGTTGCATTAATGCCCAACCACAGTAGTTTTGCTGTCGATGAAATACTGCAGTGTGTTGCAGTTACTGCCCAACCACAGATAATTTGCCATCAAATCAAATATAGCAGTGTTGCAGTTGCTGCCCAACCACAGTAGTTTTGCCATTGAATGAAATACAGCAGTGTGTTGCATTAATGCCCAACCACAACAGTTTTACCATCAAAAGAAATACAGCAGTGTGTTGCATTAATGCCCAACCACAATAGTTTTGCTGTTGAATTAAATACTGCAGTGTGTTGCAGTTACTGCCCAACCACAGATGATTTGCCATCAAATCAAATACAGCAGTGTTGCAGTTACTGCCCAACCACAATAGTTTTACCATCGAATGAAATACAGTAGTGTTTTGCAGTTGCTGCCCAACCACAGTAGTTTTGCCATAAAGCAGTGTGTTGCATTAATGCCCAACCACAGTAGTTTTGCCATAAAGCAGTGTGTTGCATTAATGCCCAACCACAGTAGTTTTGCCATAAAGCAGTGTGTTGCATTAATGCCCAACCACAGTAGTTTTGCCATAAAGCAGTGTGTTGCATTAATGCTCAACCACAGTAGTTTTGCCGTCAAATGAAATACAAGTGTTTTGCACTTATTGTCCAACCACAGTAGTTTTCCTGTATAGCAATGTATTGCATTAATTTCCAACCACAATAGTTTTGCTATACAGCAATGTGTTGCATTAACTTCCAACCACAATAGTTTTGCTGTACAGCAGTGTTTTGCAGTTACTGTCCAAACACAGTAGTTTTGCCAGTGAAAGGGGTATCATAGGTGAGTGCAGTCATAGGGAAACTGCACCCTGCCACATTGGATGGCCAAGGGAAAACATTAACAGATGCATCTGGCTTCATACTTTACACCAGCACATTGGGGTCTATGCTTTTAGTTTTCCTGATGATTTGGAGGAAACAGAGATAGTCCCTGATCAGCCAGTATATTAAGGAATGGCAGATCTGGGCCTATGCATTTAACTGATGATTTGGATCAAACAGGGTGGACCTTGATTAGCCAGTACATTAAGGAATGGAAGATTTTGGTCTGTGTTATTTGTTCTACTGATGATTTGGAGCAATTAGGGTGGACTCTAATTAGCCAGTATATTAAGGAATGGCAGATCTGGGTCTATGTTTTTTACTGATGTTTGGAGGAAACAGGGTGGACTCTAATTAGCCAGTACATTAAGGAATGGCAGATCTGGATCTGTGCTTTTTACTGATGATTTGGAGGAAACAGGGTGGACTCTAATTAGCCAGTACATTAAGGAATGGCAGATCTGGGTCTATGCTTTTTACAATTACTTATGCATTAAGACTGAGATAAAACTACTTTATGCTCAAGGTCCCATTATGTTAAGATCCCTTTTCTTTGAACAATTTCATGTTCAGAGCCATTTCTATTTCCAACAAATTTTACAAAATCTACACTGAAATATATACCATTTTTGTCACTCCTACCTTTAGTGGGAAAAGAGACATTGGAATCACACTTCTGGCGCTGGTGGCATTATCTGTACCAATAGTCTTAGGTTTTGGTTAACATTTATCATTTGCTTATCTTCCTAAACCCTTTGATTTTCATAACACTTGGGATGAATCGTTGCTAAGACAAATCAGCAACATGCTTGTTTGTCCTTGGAATTAGGATCACAGTCATAGATGGAATTTCTGCACAATGATTTGGATGAATCATTGATAAGCTAAGTGGAATCTGCAACATGCTCACTTGCCACTGGAATTAAAATCAGTTATACACAGATTTTCTGCATAAATGGGATAAATCATTACGAAGCCAAGTCATTCTGTGACATGCTCACTCAACCTTTTGACCTTGGGCTTAAGTTCACATATTGTACAACAATGATTTGACTACCTGGCTCAACATGCATGGTCTAGCTGTCTTTTCTTTCATTTTGTAGGTATTCTTTGCAAACTGAGTTTCAACTGGTTGGTTTTTAATGGCACTTTTATTGCTTTATTTGAGAAATCAAGCATTCTGTTAACCCTTTACTTCAAAGCATCTGTTACTGTGTAGGACATCACTAAACATGTGCCAAAACCACAGAGTGTTGTGAACTATAAATAGACCAACTGTTACCTAAATTATTCTATGCAAATAGACCTACCTCTAAAATTTAGCAGTGTAGTTTATGTTGTGTTCAGCATAAATTTTAATCATTTTACGTTTTGTTGGACGTGCATATTATCTGTTAACAGGCTTAAGAGTAAAATATAATCTCCATGGCTGT
This sequence comes from Megalonaias nervosa, assembly GCA_016617855.1. Classification (NCBI taxonomy): domain Eukaryota; kingdom Metazoa; phylum Mollusca; class Bivalvia; order Unionida; family Unionidae; genus Megalonaias; species Megalonaias nervosa. The sequence continues at coordinate 5,620 of JAECUM010090656.1, forward strand.
GTAAATTATTTTCCACCAACGAATTTTGTACAGTATATGCTTTAAACTCCTTCACCATCAAGTCAATGAAGCTGTAAGCCAGCTGTAGCTGACCTTTCCCAACTTCTCAGTCTACCAAGTTATTTTCTGTGTATCACGAATCATCCAAATGTGTAAAATTATAAAAAGTCAGTGTTGCCTACATCAGTACTGGAGCCATATCTGACTTACTGCCTTAGTAATAACTCTAATCATCCAAACTCAGTACACCTCTCCCTTGATAATCTCATGCACAACACGGTCCAAAAATATAGACTGCACTATAAGCAAGGGTGTGAGTTACCGAGGGAACTTCAAAACAATTGCTGACATCCAGAAAACCAAGGGGTTAGGGGATTGGGGTGGGAACTGGGCTGTTTAATGACTCGTTTTACAATCGTGTCAAGAATAACTTTCAATCAGATGCTTTTTCTGATGAAGTTGTTCATTATTCTGTATAAATTACATTTATTTTCAAAATTTCCAAGGGCCCCGAGTGGCCGAGTGGTCTAAAGCGCTCTCCGTTACGGATCACTGCCATCTCACCTCTGTCTGCGTGGGTTCGAGTCTTGGATTCAGCGAATGTGAATATGTGAGAAAGCTTGCCAGTAGCTTCTCGTGGGTCGGTGGTTCTTTCCAGGTTTTTCCCGGTTTCTTCCTCCACCATTAATACTGGCCGCCATGTATAGCCTATCGTGTGCTGAAAAATGGCGTTAAGCCCTACAACAACAACAATAACAACAACAACAAAATTTCCAACATCTGAAAGATCGTTAACGTTATTCCAACTCCAGGTTTCAACAACTAACACATGTACGTGAAAACATGTATTATGTCACTGCTTTTTATTTGTTGATAAATCTGGTTCTCAGAGTGGTAAATAATAGTGTTGTGTGAAACGGTGTCTACAAAGCTGGGAACCAGACTAACTGTTGATACACCACCAAACAAGATTCCTTTTTTTCAAAAAGCAACATTTATTTCGTGAGACAATCGTCTATTTTAAAAGTCAATTTTTGAATTGTTCAATTGGTAAAATATTGATGCCGTGATATTATTGCAAGTAATAGTGAAACTTCTTATAATCTTTTTAGGATATCTCAAAGTGCGAATCCAGGAATTCTCAGAAACTCTTTCTCCACACAATGGTCCATATCAGTGAAACAAAGCTCTATTTTACGAAGTACTCATTTTGCTTGGTTGCCTTGCTTTCTTTGATCACAGTTATGATAGAGTAGGTTAATTTAAGATAGTTTAATTAGATACATACACAATAACATTTATAACTGTTCGATTGATCAACTGAACGAGTTTACCCGACATATGACCAGGCTGCTAGATTTTAAGCATGTATGATTTGCATGACTTTTAACTTTTCTTATATTCCACCTCCTATGTTTGATTCAAGAGACGTAATTAACATGATAATACAAAGGGGGACAGCTTTTAATTCACTGCAACAATGCAACAAATGCTTCTGTTAGTTATCAAAACACTGTCAGCACTTAATTAGGTTCTCAGAGAAACGCTCGTAGATATAGCTGTTACGGTAGATTGACACAGTTACGTTTAATTACAAGAGGACACATTGCATTTATGATAACACACTTAAAAAGGAGCTAAAAGATAGAACTAGAACACAAATTTCACTTGATAAAAAAATTTATTTAATTGGTATCTATTTATTAAGTACTGCCTTCACTAGGTGTAAGTAACATTTTCATTGATCAAAATTTTCTTGAATATTGTTAATTACGGTGTACTAAGAATATTGTTTGGAAAGAAAATGTAACAAGTTATATGAGGTTTTTTTTAAAAGTTGATATTTCATAATGTTGATTAAACTTTTCAGGTCCTATCTACCATTTTCAAAGATAAAATGAGCAATATATCAGAGAGTCTGTTTCCAATTTTGATCACGATTTTCTTCAAGTTCAACAAGTAGGGATAAATTTTTGGTATTTTCTGGTTTAAAAAATGGGATCCAGGTCTGACCCCGTGTTATAAGTGGGTTCATGAGCTATCAGGATGCAAGTTATTGAGGGAGTGGTGTAAAGTGATATTCCATTTTGGATAGTGGAGGTTCCAACCCAGGTACTTTAAATAATAGGTTACAATTGTAAATGGCAACCGTATGATGTGACTTAATGATCATTTAACTCAGTGCCTATAGTTTCTAATTGGGGGTTTCCCCTAAAGGTGACACTATAAAAACCAGCTCAAAATGGCCGATGTTTATTGTAGGCATCAAAATTGGCTTCTAGACAGATGTTTCAGAGTGTCCAAATCCGTTTGTATGCAAATCAGACTGAAGAGTCATAAACTGCTTCCACTGGAATGCAGTAGAGGAATCCAAATGCACCTGTATATGAATTGGACTAAACAGTCAAAAGTCACTTCCATTGGAATGCAGTAGAGGAATTCAAATGCACCTGTATATGAATTGGACTAAACAGTCAAAAGTCACTTCCATTGGAATGCAGTAGAGGAATCCAAATGCACCTGTATATGAATTGGACTAAACAGTCAAAAGTCACTTCCATTGGAATGCAGTAGAGGCATCCAAAAGCACTTATGTGAGTGCAAAGGGTTAAACAAAGTACTTTTTAATTGCATATATATTTTTTTGCATACACATTAATTACTGAAAGGAGAAAATAAGCTTTTCTCAATGAATATATTCTCATTAAACACTTGTCCTTTCACAATTTGTACATATAAGGGATTCTTTCAAACTGTTCTAGTTTAATCACTGTATGAATAAGGTATACATGGTACACTGTAACTTTGAATATATACAAAAAATTTCAGTTGTTTACTAGTTTTTATTTCTTCCAGTTTACTTAAATATTCTAACCAGAAAGACATTTAAACTTTTTTCCACAACAGCAGAAATGGTTTGAGGTAGCATTCAAAGATTCCTAATTTTTTGCATGACTGGATGAAAACAGTAAAAGACACAGAAAATTGCTAATATTTATTTTGTCTTCATATCTACATGGAATGGTTTGAAAAGTTGTGATAGATTCAAGCATGTACATCAATAAATCAAATTTCTCTACAACAGATAAGGCATTTCTAGCCAGCTATCAACATATTCCAAGTAAAGGTTACATGTGCTGTCCTCTTTATTCAGGTGTGTAGTCTGGAGGGTAGCTTATCACGAAGCCATCAGGGCATTTGGGTATTGGGCAACATTTGCCTGGAGCAGGGTCCTGCAGGCTACATACAGCAGGCAGAGTCCATTTCAGGCAGCTGAAAAAGGAACAAAATTGATATAAAACTGAGGATGTACAGCATAGTCTTGATGATTCAAACCTAATTACCTTGAATCAGGTGACTCTAACATCCATTTTGATCGATTTCAGCAAAATATTTAATATGCTGAAATAAGTTCCTACAGTATTTTTACTCCCTTGTCATGATTCATGGGGAAGACCACTTGTCCTGACAGAGTAAAAACTGGCTGGGCCAAGTACAACTTTACTGTATACATGTCCATGGACTGAGTAGATGTTGATACTCACCTTGAGAATAAATCTGAGTGTTTTTGACACTTAACAAACACCAAAGTTCATCATCACTTTAAAATTTGGCATGAGTCAGTTACATATGACCTGTGTATAACTTGCCTACTTGTCAGTCTAGAACATGACTGTTTGTCTTTTGTTTTTTTTAAACACAGGTACTGGATGTTAGCTTGATACTAAAGTGGTTAAATATTGTGAACATATATATTGCAGTCTCTCACATTTACTCATCGTTTCTTAATTGTTTCTGCATTTATTTAAAGTGACACTTTTCAGTAATTTAGGCATCATATGGAGAAAGTTTTGCTTTCAATAAGCTATCACATATCTTTAAGAGTTAGAACTCCAAAATGTTAAAAGACAGAATATGAAATTGTTTTTATCTGGTTAGGCAATGTTACAGTTGCCCCAGGTCACTGGGATTTAAATGACTGAAACTTCATTAATTCAGTGTTACAGTTGCCCCAGGTCACTGGTATTTACATGACTGAAACTTCATTAATACAATGTCATGCCAATGGGACGATGCCATCATAGACTTCTGTAAGCATGTAATTACTTTTCACGAGAAAAATGTTGCCAATTTACATTCCAAATTAGTGTTTTAATTATCCAAATCTTATACAATGCATGCTATTGCAATTTATTTGTAAAGCAGAGAATGTTAAGACAATAGCTGATTGGTCAAAATCTAGTTGGGATAATGACCTAAAAATATTCCCGTCCATATGAGCAATGAGCAATCTTCCTTGTTATGGTGTCCATGTGGAGCTCTCAAAAATGGAGGCTTGACCAAAAGGAATCGATCATTAAAAAATGTTGGAAGAAGCTGAGACTCCGATTATTTTTAAAAAAGCAACTTACTGACATTTTTCTTCTGGAAAGTAATTACATACTTATATACATATCTGCTGGCATCTTTAATATGGCATGACAGTGTATTAATAAGCTGCACACCGAAAATATCAGTGACCTGGGGCAAGCGAATTGATGTTGGACCAGATGAAGATCATAAAATGTTGACATTCTCTGTCTCTTCTCTCCTATCTAGTTCTTAAGGATGTGTGACAGCCTGTTAAAAGGTAAATTATGATGACAGCTAGGTTACTGAAAAGATACATGTATTAGAACACAATATTTAAAGGCTTCTTTTCAGCCATTTCAGTATCAAGCTTGCATAAGGTACTTATGGTCCTTTCATAAATAATCAGTGTAGTGGAGAAGTGTATTGTGTTGAGTATAATCAGGGTAAGTTACTATTGCAACTCACTCATACCAGGAATGACTGCTTGGGAAAGTGGAGCCCTGCCTTGTGATCAAATAAACCATGGGAATAGATTTGTGCATTTCCATGGATATTATTCCTTCCTTCTTGGTGTGGTAAGAACAAGTGAAATCTTCCATTTTGACTTGTGAGAATAAAGGAAGCTCCTCCTCTTCTGATCATCTAAGTCTGCATCAGGTATAACTTAAGAGCCCTGATGTGATCCAGTCTGCATCATGTACCACTTAAGAGCCCCGACAGGATCCAGTCTGCATTAGATGCCACTTAAAAGCAGCCCTGATGGGATCCAGTCTGCATCAGGTACCACTTAAGAGCCCTGATGGGATCCAATCTGCATTAGGTACCACTTATGAGTCCTAATGGAATCCAGCAGATGCCTCAGGAAAGAAGGGTCCAAGGAAGATGACCATTTCAAAAGCAAGGGTTGATAACCCATGAACAGAAGCTTGCTCTTGGCAATGAAAAGCAGGGGTTGTCATGAGAGAAACCAAATTAGTGTGGTGGAATATATGCTTAAATCATCAAGATCTCCAATGAATTTGTTATGAATCACGCATATTACTGAGGTTTTCTTGCATTTGATTTGAGTTGTAATCATTCTGGAGTCTGAATTTTCTGATCCAATTTGATCAAACTTGGAGTATACGCTGATGTCACCAAGATAATGGATAAGTTTGAAAATCAGTGATGTACACATATAATGAGGTGATTTTATATTTGATTGGCTAAGCCTGTTGCCACTCTTGAAGCCATATTTTTCATCTGATTTTGATCAAACTTGGAAGAAAGAGATTGTATCAAGATCCTGGATAATGATTCAAATACATTAATGAGGCAATCTTGCTTCTGATTGGCAGAAATTGTTGTCATTCTGGACATATTAATTAATTTAGGTGCAATTAAAAATAGTTCTCAATTTGAATGCCATGAATTAGATTTGTTTTTCTTTTAAGATACTTCTCTCTATAAAGGAAAGCAAGGAAAGAAATCCTTGAAATTGACTATAAGAATAACAAGTTTTGGTGTTACAGTTCTCCCACTTGCAAAAATGAAAACTCAAACCAGATTTTAAAAAACAATAAGTTTCTGAATACTAGATGCATATGTTTCATTAGAATGGTTTTTAAAAATTAGCAAAATATACACCTTATGGATACAAATAAGAAAACATTTATAACTGATGATAAAACAAATAGACATATAACAAATAACACTCCAAGTAGGTAAAACAAATACCTATATGATTAGTTACTAATCCAGTGAATCATTACAATTCTGACACTATTATAATGCTATACTGTTAGGGTGAGAGGACAAAAAGAAATGAGAGGAAACATTCAATCAGACAAATAAATGTTAAAGACGATGTAGAACTGCTTGCAAGCATAAGCTCTGCATTTTTGTAATTAATAATCAGAATTTCTTTATATAATTATAGATACTTGCATGCAAGTAACTTTATTTTTCTTCAAATGTTTCATTTGCTACTACTTTATATACAAAAACCATGCTTAAGTCTATACATTTATCTCCAGAGAATGATTCTCAAAACTTTGTTTGAAGTTCCTAAATATTGAGAAGCCATTTTGATGTTTGGTGAAATAGAACTTGACAGTTGCAACTGTTGCCACGTTAAAATGCCTGAAATATGTTATTTATATGCTAACACATGCATTGTGCATTATTTTTTGGCATTGGGATGCTATCACATGCATTGTACATTACCTTTTGGCATTTCGTATTCTCAGTATCATGACTCACAACTTATTTGAAATTTGTAATTTATATCTTTAGTTTTTAATACAAACTTTTCAAAAGTACCCCAATATGCTTTTCCCCTGAAATACTTCTAAACTGATATGTATGTGTGTTGTGTGACTATGTAGATCACAAATTGATGGTATTCCTGGAAGTTCTGTATGTATGTTAAAATTCATGTTGAAAATACAATTGTCAAACAACCATTTATCACCAACATCTTTTGGTGAAATAAAGATAATGATTCCCACTGCCTAAAATGTCTTTTCCACATGAAATTATCAATATTTTCAACCAAATCAGCAAGCACATCACTTACCTCTTCAGTACTCACTGCCAGTTTGACCTTCACGTTACAACAAAATTTATAAAATCATATATTCACCAGATTTTTTTATAACACCTACTGTCACTGCAAGATATCGCATTTGTCTACCTTGCACTTTTTTCATTCTTTTCAAAACAATACATGTAAAATAATTTTGTATTACATGGTTAAATGACACTTCTGCAAATTGGTGCACAGAATGTAGTAAATGTTATGACCAGAATCATATCCTGTGTGAAGAGGTACAGTATAACTGGATTGTATCCCGTCTGAATGGGTTAAATCCAGGACCAGGCACCAAGGTTAGAAGTTCTCCTTCACAAAATCAGACTCAATTTAAATGTCTGATGGGTTATTTATTTTTGAAGTTAGTAAATCGAATGTCTGAACTGTACAACCACCACAGTCCATTATTACCCATACAGAACTGTACAACCATGCCATGGCTTGCCACACTGCCACTGTCTATTATTACCCATACAAAGCATGCAAGTATGAAACTCAATGTTGTTGAAAATTGTAAATAAGCAAATGAAATATAAATAGCATTAATCCTACTGTTGAAATGTTTGCTATTGGTTAACTGGTTCCCTGTTTCAAATGTTTCATTTATTAGCAAAGCCTAATGAAACAGAAACCCAGTCTATAAATCCCACAGTGCACTTGCTTCATATAGCTAGTAGCAGACATAAGTGATGGTTGACTTCGAACAGTAGCAGACCTTGCATATGGAATTATTCAGTCTAAAGCAGCCTGCAAGTACAAGCATTGTTTATCAAGGATCTTTATTGATTACCAGGAATGGAACCTGGACACATAATTTTGGGGTCAGGGGAAAATGGTCAGTTGGAAATAAAATTAAAGTAAATATGTAAATTGGGAATCTAGCATCATTTTGAAGTATTGTATAATGGGATTAGAGTCCATTTATGATGTGATCTGGAGCCCATTTGTAGCCACTGAGGACTCCATACAGATTCTGTTCTGTGAATAAGAAGCCATTAGTCACTTACAAATCCTGACAGATGTACTGTCCAGTTCGTCCATCTGTACATGTGCATCGGAATTTACAGCCATCCTTCCAGGTCTGGCCCTGCTGGTATACTATGATTCCATAGGCACAGCCCACACCAGTCCCTGGGGTAACATACACAGTGATATACTTACAACACTGATTGCAAAAATGCACTGTTTTCCAGATAAACAAATTTCAGCCCATTTTGATATTTCTTATCATTTGTCGTATTATCAAACAGAATAAACTGATTCAGACACCTGTCAGTTAAATACATCTGGACATTTCTGATGATTAATATTCCTACTTCATTAGCCATATAAAACAGATTATTGGCATCCCTGACTGCTATTTCAGCTCAAATACTTTAACAAATTTTAGCAAATTGGTAACAAGCAGTGAATTAAATGGCATCAGATTTTGCAGTTTTGCCAAAAATTAAATATTTGTAGGTATACTTAATTTCATGGATTTTCGAAGCAATCCTACTGTTTACCTAGAAGAATTATTATTCAATGGGTAAATGAATTTTTGATGTACAGAAATAAAGAAAACCACAAGAATGGTACCATTACAAAAGACTGTGACTTCACAATACTTAATTCTAATCCAATTCCTCATGGTTTTATGTTAAAAGTTTTTCAACATAATGTCTAAAGCTGACAGTATTTTGATCTGGAACTTGGTCAAAGTCCCAGCTATTAGCCATGTTCTTTAGCTCGTGCACTAGACCAGTCAAGTGGATAATATTTAGGAAGTAAAAGACTATGTGAGGATTTATGGATGTTATTTGTGGATTCATAGGTTGATGTACAAAAGGAAGTATGATTCTGACAATAATTGGGAAACAACGAAATTACTTTTTTCTTGTTTACTCTGGTTACTACAGTGACCACAGCACTCCATCATCCTAGCAGCATTTCAGCATAACATGGTCCATTTATAAGGTGGTAATTGTCAAGGATCTCATTTCATTAGGTAGTAAAATTATATATATCATGCACTTCATTATAGTGCAATCTTACTTACAATGCAGTATATTCAATGGATCTCATTGACAGTATTATAAAAAGGGGATACTGTATATATATCTTGTACTGCATTTTAAGAGTCTCACTTGTAATTATGTATACTCTATGGCATTAAAGTGAGGTTTACTGTAAATTATCTATTTTGCAAGTAATAACTGCTGCATATCATTCATTAAAATTGATTACAGTCTACCACCACCACCATGGCCCGCCCTCTTCCCCCCGTTTACATATGCTGCATTTTAATTGGATTGCTTTCAGGTTTTTTTAATAGAGCAGAAGTGAAGTTTACAGAATGATGATCTTCAGGATGCTTTCCATGTGCTCACCTGAAATACCTGTTCCACTTGTTCCATTTCCAGATCCTGTTCCAAACATCCCTGTTCCCATCCCATTTCCAGCAAGAGAGCAGTCAGGTTTAGCACAACACTCCCCTAATGGTGTTTTCAACACACAGCCGTTAGGAAGACTGGTGTATGTGGGACAACTGTGGTGAAATAATGCATCATAAGTATCTTGTATTACAGGTTTAACACATGACTCTCCACATACTGCTCAGTCCCCTCACACCCATTGGGCAGGTTAGTATATGTGGGGCGAGTGTGGTAGACAAAATTTTACAGAATACCATCAAATATTTAGAATGGGTTTTATATCAAGTACTGTATATCCTGTATTTGTGGAAACCTTGATATATTAGATTCCTATTCATAATGGACACCTTCAGGATCTCCAGTGGAAATCCTTATATAAATGTCCTTAATGAGCCTGCAGTTTTATTTTAAAGTAATGTATATAACAGACATTGTGACTGAACACATGCATAGTTTTGCCTCCCTTGCAGCTTGCCACAGGCACTATCAAATGTAGACAGATTTGTGATGCCCAGTTTGCCACAAGCACTATCAAATGTAGACAGATTTGTGATGCCCAGTTTGCCACAAGCACTATCAAATGTACACAGGTTTGTGATGCCCAGTTTGCCACAAGCACTATCAAATGTACACAGATTTGTGATGCCCAGTTTGCCACAAGCACTATCAAATGTACACAGATTTGTGATGCCCAGTTTGCCACAAGCACTATCAAATGTAGACAGATTTGTGGTGCCCAGCTTGCCACAAGCACTATCAAATGTACATAGATTTGTGATGCCCAGTTTGTCACTGACACTATTAAATGCACAGATTTGTGATGCCCAACATGCCACAAGCACTATCAAATGTACACAGATTTGTGATGCCCAGTTTGCCACTGACCCTATCAAATGTACACAGATTTGTGATGCCCAGTTTGCCACAAGCACTATCAAATGTACACAGATTTGTGATGCCCAGCTTGCCACAAGCACTATCAAATATACATAGATTTGTGATGCCCAGTTTGCCACAGACACTATTAAATGTTCACAGATTTGTGATGCCCAGCTTGCCACAAACACTATCAAATGTACATAGATTTGTGATGCCCAGTTTACCACTGACACTATCAAATGCACAGATTTGTGATGCCCAACATGCCATAAGCACTATCAAATGTACAGAGATTTGTGATGCCCAGTTTGCTACTGACACTGTTAAATGCACAGATTTGTGATGCCCAGCTTGCCACAAACACTATCAAATGTACACAGATTTGTTATGCCCAGTTTGCCACTGACACTATTAAATGTACACAGATTTGTTATGCCCATATTGCCACAGGCACTATCAAATGTACATAGAATTTTGATGCCAGTTTGCCATGGGCACTATTGAATGTACAGATTTGTGATGCTCAGTTTTGTCACAGGCACTATCAAATGTACAGATTTGTGATGTCCAGTTTGCTGCAGGCACTATTGGATGTACAGAGATTTGTGATGCCCATTTTGCCACAGGCACTATCAAATGTACACAGATTTGTGATGCCCATTTTGCCACAGATGCTATCAAATGTACACAGTTTTGTGATGCCCATTTTGCCACAGGCACTATCAAATGTACACAGATTTGTGATGCCCAGCTTGCCACAAGCACTATCAAATGTACACAGATTTGTGATGCCCATTTTGCCACAGGCACTATCAAATGTACACAGATTTGTGATGCCCATTTTGCCACAGATGCTATCAAATGTACACAGATTTGTGATGCCCATTTTGCCACAGGCACTATCAAATGTACACAGATTTGTGATGCCCAGCTCGTTTTGACAGTTAACTACTCAGGAGACAAAGTAGGTCACAGTCTACTTAGTACTGAATTTGTAACTGCTGTAATCTCAATTCAATCACATAGTACAGTTATGCCAATGCTAGCATTGAATTTGTAACTGCTGTAATCTCAATTCAATCACATAGTACAGTTATGCTTAGCATTGAATTTTTAACTGCTGTAATCTCAATTCAATCACATCAAACATAGTACAGTTATGCCAATATTTAGCATTGAATTTGTAACTGCTGTAATCTCAATTCAATCACATCAACATTGTACAGTTATGCCAATGCTTAGCATTGAATTTGTAACTGCTGTAATCTCAATTCAATCACATCATAGTACATTTATGCCAATGCTTAGCACTGAATTTGCTGTAATCTCAATTCAATCACATCAAACATAGTACAGTTATACCAATGCTTAGCATTGAATTGTAACTGCTGTAATCTCAATTCAGTCACATCAAACATAGTACAGTTATGCCAATGCTTAGCATTGAATTTGTATCTGTTGTAATCTCAATTCAGTCACATCAAACTTAGTACAGTTATGCCAATGTTTAGCATTGAATTTGTAACTGCTGTAATCTCAATTCAGTCACATCAAACATAGTACAGTTATGCCAATGTTTAGCATTGAATTTTTAACTGCTGTAATCTCAATTCAGTCACATTAAACATAGTATAGTTATGCCAATGCTTAGCATTGAATTTGTAACTGCTGTAATCTCAATTCAGTCACATCAACATAGTACAGTTATGCCAATGCTTAGCATTGGATTTGTAATTGCTGTAATCTCAATTTAGTCACATCAAACATAGTACAGTTATGCCAATGAAGAAAATGGTACACTGAATGCCCTTTTAAATCAAACAGTTTGTGAGTGAGTATAGGTGACTAGATCTGACTAAAATATAGTATAACCATGTCAACAATGTTTTCAGTTAAAGTTCTTACATATCAAGGTACAATGTGTAATATCAAGGTACAACATGTATTATCAAGGTACGATGTGTAATATCAAGGCACACTGTGTATTATCAAGGTACAATTCATTATATCAAGGTACAATGTCTGGTATTATTATCAAGGTACAATGTGTAATATTATTATCAAGGTACAGTGGGTTACATCAAGGTACAGAATGAGTACACTTACTTCAATGAAGGAAATTTCAGTAAAGGCCCATAACCCATATAAAGTTATTTACTTCCTGTACAGGCTGATAAGCTTTACAAGGTCTTTCTCTGTGTTAGTTCAATCCTTGCTTTACAAGGTCTTTCTCTGTGTTTGTACAATCCTTGCTATATATATATATATATATATATATATATATATATATATATATATATATATATATATATATATATTAGAGCATATAATATAAATGCTGACAATTTATATTTTCAACAATCACTGTTGATGACACAAGCAAGTGTTGAAAACATCGAACATTGTGCCTACCTTTGACCAAGATTTAAAGTCGTAGCGCATGTTGGTGCATTAACATTTTCAACAGAATTATAATCCAATTTATAAAGTATTTCATTTCACTGCTTTAGGATTCCGACATTTTAGTTAGAATTTTAATTCTTACTGAAATTAATTGAACAGGAAATCATTTTCAGAAGGAATCCTGTTATTCCTACAAACTTCTACTTTCTTTGCATTTTATGCAAAACTTAGAGTCCTAATTGAATGAGTTCTGTATCATACTGAAAATACTGTTCTGAATAATAAGGACACCTCTATATAAGACAATTTTCTCATTCCATTGATTGTCACATATATACAGGTTTCACTTTAATTTATATTCTCCTTGTGTGCAAAAACACAGTGTCACTTGATTATCCAAATGAATTTTGAATACTTTGTTATATCAAGACAGTTGCATGCCTGCTGCCTAACGTAATCATAGTACATGCTTTTGTGATCACATGAAATCTTGAATATTAGCTTGGGGGGTTTTTTTCATCATCTCTGATAGGTTTGGAGAAGCAATGTTTCCATTATAGCTAATGCAAACTGAATAACTGATTAAAACATAATATTATTTTATAAAGCAATTTAACTCATAGTTCAGTTTAATGGACCATTTCTTGATTACCCAACCCCTGAAAGGAAATACATATAGTCACCTTTGATCAGACCAAATAGATCACAAACACAACACAATAATTTATATATCAGACCTATGTTCTCTTTTATGCATTTACATTTCTTGCCAGAACAATGGATTTACCATGAATATTGCCATATTTGCTCTAAAACTTACAGATAAGCTGCACTCTTGAAGTGTTCATGAATGTGAATATTATGCTACATAATTTGTACAGGCCAAATAATCAGAAAACTAAATGGCAAAGAATCATGAATATAGAGGTCATATAACCACAGAGGTGCTGTCCAAAAAAACCACAAAGGCAAACAATCACAATGTAACATACAAAATCATCACTAGTACAGCCAAATACTTATGAACATACAGGCATTATCACAAAGGTACAAGCTAAATAACCACAAATGTACAGGCAAATAATCAGAAAGGAACCAGCCAAAATAAAATACTGGCCAAATAGTCACAATGATATGGGCCAAAGTACAGGGCAAATAATCATAATGATACAGGACAAATAGTACTATTATTATTATTATTATTATTATTATTTAAGGTGAATTTTTGAAATAGAATAAATGAAACTAATTTCAGTAAGCAAAACTTTAGGAAGCCTTGGCAAAAACAAGGCCAAGTCCTACATGTCAAGCCCACAAAGTCAGGTCCTTCATGTCAAGCACACAAGGCCAGGTCAGCATGTTAAGCACACAAGGTCAGGTCCTACATGTTAAGCCCTGGCAAAAGCAAGGACAGGTCCTACATGTCAAGCACACAAGGCCAGGTCAGCATGCTAAGCACACAAGGTCAGGACCTACATGTTAAGCCCTGGCAAAAGTAAGGACAGGTCCTACATGTCAAGCACACAAGGCCAGGTCAGCATGTTAAGCACACAAGGTCAGGTCCTACATGTTAAGCCCTGGCAAAAGTAAGGACAGGTCCTACATGTCAAGCACACAAGGCCAGGTCCTGCATCTAAGCCCTAGCAAAATCAAGGACAGGTCCAACATGTTAAGCCTTGGCAAAAACAAGGACAGGTCCTGCATGTAAAGCCCACAATCAAAGCATTGCTGTAAACTTCTGGAGTATGAGGATTATCCACCAACAGGTTTTGTGAATATAAGCAAATAAAACAAACACTTTAATCAAAACCTTTAACACAAATTTTCTATAACTGACTTTGATTCCAAGGTCAATGGGGTGAGCATGTGTGCTGCAGAATGAACTGTCTTAGCTTCATAATTATTCATCCCATGTATGAAGAAAATTCAGCAGGGGGTTTAGGAAATGTCAGCATATTGAACAAATTTAATCAAAAACTGAACAAAATTTTTTATGACAGTGACCTTAAGCCCAAGGTTAAAAGGGCAAGTGAGAATATTGTAGAATGAATTGTCTTCATAATGATTCGTGACAAGCATGATGATATAAAACAAGGAGAAAATATAAATAGGTGAACAAACTTAATCAAAACCTTGACAATAACTTTCAATAATTAATCCTTGACTCCAATGTACCAGGAATTAATAGCACATTTTTGTTGTACATGTAATATTGTTTTATGGGTACATATAATGTTGTTGTTTTATGGGTATGTATAATGTTGTTATTTTATATACATATAATGTTGTTATCTCATTGGTACTCATTAAAATGATGAAGATCACAATTCAGGATAGTTCCCAATAGAACCTCTTTAAGCTATAAAGGAAATAGTAAAAAAAAATGAAATTTTAAGCTTGAATCCCAAAAGTGATTGAGAACTTTTGTTTATTAGTACAAGTGGCTATCCTGGAAAAATATACATCATAAAACTGATGACTCATACATGTATTATAGAGCTAAATTTAGTTATTTCAGGTGCTATATGATTTTTATAACATTTAGAAGAAAAGATATATTTGTGTTTAAATTTTGTAAATTCTCTCCATAGGAGTAGCTCTCTACTCTGCATGAATACCACATTATCATCAGCTGCTCTAAGGCAATGGTGTCAAGTTACAGTGCTAGCTGAGAACTGAAACAAAGAAATCACTATGACAGTTGGATTATGTGTTTGTAAAGCTAATTAAAATCAATTATAGCAAGTTTGCCTTAATACTTACACACAAAAATTAGTGACCAGTTGTAGGAAAATTTGAATCTCTTTTAGTAGGTATAAAGTGCTTAAAATAGAGTTGGGTAGTTATAGTTTAATTTTGAATTAATTGGCTCATAAGGATAAAGTTTACAAGTAATTTCCTACTTAATATTATATTTTTGAAAATTCTATCATACATTATCAGTGTGAAAAGAGTGTGTATGCAGAGTAGATATATGACTTTATTTTGGATTACATAATTTAGATTTTGTGTATTTTGATATGTAGATTAGAGTTAGATAAAGGGTCTGCATCTAGCACAATTAGACCAGAAGTTTAGTTTAGGAAAGGTCTTCAAGGAATGCTCTCTGTGAAATCTGTTAAGATTGTTTTTAAGCCAGGTAAAACATAGTGCAGGGGAGTCAGCATGAAGAACCAGAGGCATCAGAGTTACATTAAATATAGAAAAGAAAAACCCTCTTGCTTGTGACTAATTCCCCATGTAGCGCAGCTACCATCAAAGAGGCGCTACTAGAGTTTGGTGGAGAATTCAAAAGCGAAATGTGTTAAATTATATTCTAAATTATTGGATTTAGGGGAAGTCTATTCTATTTTAGGCTGTGCTGACTCCATATGAAAATTTAGTAGCAAAATTTTAGTACATTCATCTTTAGGACCTTCTTTTGGACTTTATTCAACAATTTATGAAGTGATCTGTCTGGTGGAAATTTATCATTGGAAATCTAGAAGTGTCTTTGATTTTTGTCATTCTGCTGCATCAAAATGGATAGAAGCTACATGGATTTCAGTCTTGTGCTGCCTTTTTCTGGTGATGGAAGCCAAGATGCAAAGTTATGGTTGACACGTTTCCAACTTCTTACAACAACTAAGGGACTAAATGACAACAAGGCAAAAGCAACACTACCTCTACTGTTAACAGATAATGCATTACGTTGGTATATGTCATTGGCACAAAATATAAAGGATGACTTCAGCTTGCTCCAGAAAGAATTTATCATTCGATATGGGCCGGATGAAAGAGTACAGTGGCAGAGAACAGCAGCCCTGTATCAAACATTACAAGGTACAAATGAGAAAGTGGAGGATTTTATTGCAAATATAGTTGGTAAGGGAACTGAGCTGGAACTACCACAGACACAAATTAAGCACATCATCATCAATGGACTAAAGCCACATATACGACAATTCATATTACAACAGAATCCAGAAACAGTGGATGATCTCTGTCAAAGCGCAAGACTCGCTGACGTCACTATGATGGATAGTACTAAAGAGCAACAAACACTTGTAGCGGCTATTCAGAGACTGGAAGAAAAACTTGAAGCAATGTCAGTGGCAGCGTCATCCAAGCCAGAATTCAAGCATTCCTTGAAAGAAAGTGGACAATGGAACAACCGCACAAGGCAGCAACCTGAGGTTTGTGGATGGTGTGGAAGATTTCCTGGTCATGCAAAGCAGAGATGTCCAGCAAATGGCAAATAATGCCATAAGTGTGGAAAATTTAACCATTTTTCAGTAGTGTGCGGATCAGCCACGCAGACTCAGTCAACAGTATGACTAGAGAAACCAAAATTCAATCACAGTAAGAAAAGGGCACAATCAAATCTCAGTAGCATACAGGATACAGTCACATCTGACATTAACTGAAATCACATAACATTGATTATCAATAACACAAAAACAATAGCACTAATTGATACAGGAGCAGCACTTTCTTGCATTTCATGTAGACAACTGCAGCATTTGGACAGCAATTTTGAATTGGAACCACCCAAAATTCCCTTCATCATTGGTGTTAATGGTGATCAACAAAAGCCTCTTGGATGTGTAACTCTGGACCTAAAAATCAACCGACTTACAGTTACACACAGTTTCCATGTTTTTAAACACATACATTGTGACCTTATTCTAGGTATGGACTTCTTAGAAAGCAAGAAAGCTACAATAGACTTGAACTTGAAAACAGTATCCCTGTATGATGGATTAACAGTGTCTGCCTTAAAATGTGAACTTAAACAGAAAATAAGCCTTGCTAGAATGGTTGCCAGGATTGTAGTGCCTGCACAATCTGAATGTGAGATTCCAGTGAAAATTCACAACTGTCCAAGGGACAACCTATATCGCACTTACCCTCCACAACCCAATTACTTGGGGCAAGAGCAATTGATAAAATTAAAGGAGGCAGAGGACGATTTCGTTTACTAAACCCCACAAACAAAGATATAATTTTAAGGCCTGGTAAAACAGTAGCAACGGTGGAAATTCTTGAAACTGATGACATTACACAGCCTGATTATGAACCTAACATGTTACAAGAACAGCCTTGTAGTGTGAACTACACAAACACAGCCAACATTTTTGAAACGGATAAATTTGTAAAAATTGCACAAGACCTTGGCTTTGATTTGTCAGACTCTGATTTGACTTCAGATGAAACACTGTATTTCCAAGAATTTATTGGGAGAAATAGAGATGTGTTTGCAGTGGACTTATCAGAATTAGGATGTACGGATATCTACCAACATAAAATTGACACTGGCAATGAGAAACCTGTTAGGCAAAGATTCTACTGAACCAACCCTATACAAAAAGCAGAAATTGACAGACAAATTAAAGAAATGTTAAAGTACGATATCATTGAACCATCTACATCACCATGGCAAAGTCCAGCGGTTCTTGTGAAGAAGAAATCAGGAGAATACAGATTCGCTGTTGACTACAGGAAACTAAACAAGCTTACAAAACCTGAAGTATTTCCTCTTCCACATTTTGATGACATGATGGATAGCATAGGCCAATCTTCCGTAGTATATTTTTCAGTGCTTGACATGTTTTCCGGCTTCTGGCAAATCAAGCTTGATCCAGAGACTAGAGAAAAGAGTACATTTGTCATATCCGATGGTTGTTATGCATTCAAAAAACTTCCATTTGGACTGTCTAATTCACCCATGAGTTTTCAGCTTACCATGACAAAACTATTGCAAGGTATAGCTTATAAACATGTTCTGTGCTACATTGATGATGTGCTGGTGTATAGTCGCACCTTAGAGGAGCATTTCTCTCATTTGCAAGAAGTATTTGATAGGCTGCATAAAGCCAATCTTAAATTGAAACCATCAAAATGTTGGTTTTCAGTAAAAAAGGGTTAAATATTTGGGACATGTTATTTCCAAAGATGGAGCAGAAGTAGACTTGGATAAAATCAATATAGTATCAAACTTTCCAAGACCAAAAAATGCATGAGATCTCAGAAGTTTCCTGGGATTATGCAATTACTACAGACGATTTGTGAAAAACTATAGTATTATATGTGTACCCTTGAACAGCCTTCTCAAAAAGGATGTAAAATTTCAGTGGACTGATAAATGTGAATCAGCTTTTAACAAACTGAAAACAGCTCTAACTACAACACCTGTCTTGGCTTACCCAAACATGGACAAGCCTTTCATTCTCTCAACAGATGCTTCTGGACAAGCCATATCTTACATTCTCAGTCAAAAAGATGAACAGGGTAGGGAACATCCAATTTCTTGTGGAGGCAGAGCACTTCGTATATTTGAAACGAAATGGGGCGTATCCAATAAAGAAGGTTTAGCATTAGTGGAAGGAGTACAGTATTATAGACACTTTCTTGAACACCAGAAATTCACTGTTGTCACTGATCATGCAGCCCTAAAATACCTTAAGGACATTAAAAATCCAACAGGACGCTTGGGTCGCTGGAGTATGTTGTTGCAGGGATTTAATTATGAAGTCATTCACAAAAGTGGTGTCAAGCATACCAATGCAGACTCTCTATCAAGGATTCCATACAAAGAAGTAATAAACAATAATGAGACTGCTTATAGTGACTACGAAACTGACCTGAGTATGTTGTTCATAAACATCAATGAACCTTCAATTGTGACCTTGGAATATGACCCTCCATGCTCCCCCAGCAGGGTGCAATCTCAGCCAGTCTGTGTGTACAGTATAGTAGACCAGACATTGGATAAGCAGCTAGTATCAGGTTTCATTTCCAACAGAGGGGAGGAAATCAAACAGGCTCAGTCCCTGTGTCCTGACTTGGCCCCAATTAAGTGCTACCTAGAAACAGGTCAGCTGCCTAGTGACTCAAGAAAAGCAGCAAGGACAGTGGCTGAAAGTGAACAATACACCATGCTTGATGGACTTTTGTATCATTTATGGGACAGACACGCGAAGAAACTTTCTAAGGAAATTCACATTAAACAACAATTACCCATTCCTACAGGATTATGCCATGAGATTCTACATAACTGTCACAATTCAGTAACTGGAGGAGGACATCAAGGCTTTGACAGAACTTAAACGACAATACAGTCAAAGTACTATTGGCCAAAAATGTATGCACAGATAAAAGACTATGTTAAAACCTGCGAGGAATGCCAACAAGCACAGCCAACTCACTCTACAAAAGCACCCCTACACCCTATGCCGTCTGTGGGAGTATTTGAATGCTGGCATATGGATATTCTTGGTCCATTAACAGTAACCAAAGAGAAATACCAGTATATCTTTTTATGTGTGGACAGTTTTAGCAGGTTTGCGGAAGCATTTCCATTACAATCGCAAGAAGCAACTGAAATAGCTGATATTTTGTACAAAGAAATCATTTGCCGTTATGGAGCTCCTACAGCTCTTGTATCTGATCTTGGCCAGAACTTCCTGTCACGTATCATGTCGGAACTCTGTAAGAAAATGAATATTAAACACTTCCAAACATCAAGCTACCATCCAGAAACCAACTCCTCTACTTGTGAGAGATTGAGAGATTCAGCAGAACATTAGCACAATCTATACGCACCTATATTGACAAAGCGCAACAAAACTGGGTCGATCTGTTACCATGAATCCTAATGGCTTACCGCAAGACACCATGCACCGACTCAACTGGATTCTCCCCATATGAATTAGTCTTTGGGAGAGAAATGAGAGCTCCATTAGATGTTTCTCTTGACAACCCTACAAATACTGAGAAGCCAGTAAAGGACACAACAGCAACCTATTTACAAAAACTCAAAACACAAATGGAAATAACTAGACAAGTTGCCCAAGACAACATCCAGAACTCCCAGCAAAAATATAAAGAATATTATGATACACATGCTCAAGAACCCTCTTTCCATCTAGGACAATGAGTATGGATGCACAATCCAAAAGTACCCAAAGGGAGATCATCTAAATTACACAAGAAATGGACAGGACCATGGTATATCAGTGACATTGGACCCAATCATACATTCAAGTTACGTGATTGTGATAATCACAAACTACAGAGGTCGTTAGTCCACGCAAACAGACTAAAACAATACTTCAGCCCTGACAACAGAAATGAGTATTTGGACCATACAACTCAGATAGCTATGCCGCAAGAGACCACAACATCAAAGGAGACACAAACATCTTTACAGACCACAACATCTGGTAACCAACCCTCAATTAAACCAGTCCACAACAAGACAACTGATGTTCTAGCACCTACAACAGATTCATCTTCCAAGCCCTTGACAACAGAGGAACCTACAACATTGCAGTCAAAGGAAGAATGGAGTATTGTCAATAAAATTCTAGCCTGCAGTCGGCATCGTGGCAAGCGCGTTTATAGGGTTAAATGGCGAGATTTCCCCAAGACAACATGGGGACCTGAGGAAGCTTTACCGCAGTTTTTACTCCGGGAATTTCATGTAACAAAAACACAAAAAGGAAAGAGAAAAAAGTGTGCAAAGTGAAGATTCCAAATGGACTTGATCAATTAGTTCTTAGGTGTGGACTCGTTATATTTGTTTTGCTGTGCTATACTTTCCTATCAACCTTTTCTTCCATATCTTTCCTGCACGTCTTCCTTCCAAAGGTATAGCAGAACAGATGTATAAATCCCACATTTGGACTATTGACAGCTATGTTGCACATTCCAAATGGATTATTCTTTGCAAACAAATAAATAACTTATGGTAATTTTAAAGCAGTTTATGACACAATGTCAGTGCCAATTCTTGTTTGGTTCAAGAAAGTCTTGAAATCCTTGTGATACCTGCAGATTACATTCAAAGTGATGTGACATTCATGGAACATTATAAAATGTACTGTAGATTAGTGATAAGTCAGACATTTATGGAACTGTCGTTTATATGACTTTTGGTAGACAAAGATGATATAGAAATTATTAGTGTGATTAATATTTGAGTGTTTGAGGTTATTTATATGTACATGTGTCAAGATATTTACCTAAAATCAGCATCTATAAGACCTCTTGGGACTATAAGTTATTTCTTTGTCTAATTGGAAAGACTGTAATAAATCGCAATATTGTTGTACCTTAGTACCCTGCACTATGAAATGTAAATTCTGTTAATGGAGTAGATATTGTAGGTTTGTAGTGTGCAAGGAGGTGTGTGTGAACACTGATGCCAGGTAAAACACTATTAAATACATGTTTAATCCAATTTATTCAATAGTTTGACCAAAGCAATAGTATGTTACAAAAATTTGGGGACCAAATTTTGCTAGGCCAGAAGGACATATTATAGGGCTAAATTTAGTTATTTCAGGTGCTATATGATTTTTATAACATTTAGAAGAAAAGATATATTTGTGTTTAAATTTTGTAAATTCTCTCCATAGGAGTAGCTCTCTACTCTGCATGAATACCACATTATCATCAGCTGCTCTAAGGCAATGGTGTCAAGTTACAGTGCTAGCTGAGAACTGAAACAAAGAAATCACTATGACAGTTGGATTATGTGTTTGTAAAGCTAATTAAAATCAATTATAGCAAATTTGCCTTAAAACTTACACACAAAAATTAGTGACCAGTTGTAGGGAAATTTGAATCTCTTTTAGTAGGTATAAAGTGCTTAAAATAGAGTTGGGTAGTTATAGTTTAATTTTGAATTAATTTGCTGATAAGGATAAAGTTTACAAGTAATTTCCTACTTAATATTATATTTTTGAAAATTCTGTCATACAGTATCAGTGGGAAAAGAGTGTGTATGGAGAGTAGATATATGACTTTATTTTGGATTACATAATTTAGATTTTGTGCATTTTGATATGTAGATTAGAGTTAGATAAAGGGTCTGCATCTAACACAATCAGACCAGAAGTTTAGTTTAGGAAAGGTCTTCAGGGAATGCTCTCTGTGAAGTCTGTTAAGATTGTTTTTAAGCCAGGTAAAACATAGTGCAGGGGAGTCAGCATGAAGAACTAAAGGCATCAGAGTTACATTAAATATAGAAAAGAAAAACCCTCTTGCTTGTGACTAATTCCCCATGTAGCGCAGTTACCATCAAAGAGGCGCTACTACACATGTCATGTTTGCACTCTCCTGCACCTTATAAGCAATATCTGAAATTATTTATATACACTAAAAGTCATTATTAAAAAAAAACATTTATTAAGATATATATCCAACAGGTAAACACTTAAGTATATGCTGCAATGGTTTCTGTTTTAAGATTAAAAAACAGATTAAACTAATATTGAGGACTGATTAGTTTGTACCTTGTACTGCACTCATAGTAACCTGTCTGTCCATTCACGCAGGTACAGTTTTGGCAGCCATCATTCCACTTCTCCCCACTTACATAATAACGTCCCTTGTACAAACAACCACCACCTGAGACAGACAGATAATCATATATATAATCACAGACGCCAACCAACTAATTTAGTAGTAGTGTATAAGTATTGATAGGGTTTCATGAAACAACATGACAATACTGGTGGCTATATAATGCCAAGTAAGTTCAGGGTATTAACAATTCTATGGTCTTAAACTAAGTAACAGAAAAACCAAAAACCCAACAAGGTTTGGAAAATTCAACAAACAGTTTATTTTCCTAGAATACAAAGTGAAAATTTAAAAAGGACTTACAGTATTTCAAATTAAATCCCAAAAAGTCCAAAAAATTCTATCACCAGTCCTAATGAATAAAGTTCTAATTAAATTCCAGTGATGTTTGAAATAAGATCATGTACTGAAGGCATTGATGTGTCTGTAGTCTTGAATTTACTACTACCAGTAGCCTGAAGTGTGATGATTCACAGTCTTCCAATTAAACACAGTAATATAATCGAAGATGTGCTTGTCTGGGTTCACAGTAATTCCAAGTTAATATTTCTATCCAGGTTTATTATTTAAGACCACTTTGTAATTTGAATAAATAATTTCCCAAATCAAATACTGAACACAACAATACAAAATGATTCTGCTTCAAGATCTTACAGCAAGAATGAGTGATTTCTTGATAAACAAGATTATAAAGCCTTCTAATTGAGCTAGGTAGGTCCCAATTAGCATTTTCTGGAAATACTATAACTTAATGGAATTTTCCATTCTAGAACATTCCACATAAAAGCTTAGGAACTTTTTTCTCGGAGTAAACTTTGCTTGGAGGAAAAGTGAAGTTTGAACTTCTTTGCAGGTTAAGTGAGGTCATTTTGTCATTGCCACATTTAAATGCTTCTATGAAGTACATTCTCCAATCTTTGCAAAATACAAAATGATTCATGGGAAAATCTGGATCAGAAGACTGTCGAGAGCCTGCTGAGTGTGAAGCCTAATAATCACAATGAATATTATGAGCAGTCACCAGTCAGTGATCATCTAAAAGAAACTAACAATGCTTGAGGATTTTATTTTAAAAAATCTTTGCAGTGGACTGTGAGATATACAACTTGTCTCTTTTCATTTAATTTATAATACACTGACTAATATTCTTTCATTAATATTGTAACATTTTCTATTAGAATCTGACTAATATTCAAAACTTGCTGTTTTATTATAAAGAGAATACACATTATTTAGAAAATCCACTTGTTTTCTTTTCTTTCCCCGTAAAGCATGTAAAATTTATGTTGATATAAAATGGTTTAAAAACCAATCTACTGATCAAAATGTGTAAATCTACTGGCCTGATCTCCTGGTTCTGTCAAATGTAAAATATGTAAACAATGTTCCAGCCTTTATATCATGTTATTTTGTTGCTACAGTCAAATAAAATATGGTCCCTGTGACCTTCTAATAGTGAATTTACAGTATTTCCAATATGTATGCTTGTTTACGCATACACATGCACAAATACATGTGTAACATGATATACTATACTTACACAACATACACATGCACAAATACACACAACACTATATACTTACACATACACATGCACAAATACACAATGCCACATACTTACACATACACATGCACAAAAATGCACACATACAACACCATGACCTTAAACATGCCAGGAAGGTAGAGTTTATTTCTATTTCATGGTATTGTCTTATTTTTACCTGGATTGAACATTATGTTAAATTAGCACATTAGAGCAGACAACAATAATAGCAATGACAACAACAACAACAATAATAATAATAAAATATTTTATTTATTGGAGGTGTCTCATTTAGTCAAGGACTCTTCTCTCTTAAGGTCCTCATAAGAAATATAAGACTCTGCATCATACAAAATACATTAGTAATTACTATTTACTTTCACCTATCTTTAGTATTATTGAGGCTAAATTGTACATATACGCATGGTATCGCTTCTTAAATACTGAAATATTGTCTGCAGATTTTACATGTAGTGGAAGCTTGATATGCCTTCTCACAACTCTCTGTTGACTTAAGAGCTAAATTACGGGAATACCAATACAACACTCCTAAACAAGCAAGACTAACTTTGTTTTGTTAAATTCTTGATTTTTTTAAATAATGGATTCATTAAAAAACCTAATCATAGATTATGAGATCAATTGTGATAATCTTCATATAGCTGAAACATGGCACACTTATAACTAGGATAGGTGACCAGATAAGTTTATTCCTTGGCCTTTCAATAAAAAGTCTCTCATGAATTCACTCAATTTTCAGAGTTTTAAATAACAGGGAATATGAGATATCAAATGGTACATCTAGAATTAACCTACATATTATTCTATAAACTTTTAGTATCTTATTCAAAACAGTAAGCTCCACATCATACAATACTGTTATAATCCATATTGGGTTGAAGCTCCACTCCACACAATACCTCAATAGTTCAAATGGGGTTGATACACCACTCCATAAAATATTATAAAAGTCCATATTGGATTGATGCTCCACTCCACACAATACTATAACAGTTCATATGGGGTTGATGCACCACTCAATACAATACTGCAATAGTCCATATGGAGTTGATGCACCACTCCATAAAATACTATAAAAGTCCATACTGGTTTGAAGCTCCATTCTGCACGATACTGCAATAGTCCATATGGGGTTGATGCACATCTCCATACAATACTATAAAAGTCCATATTGGGTTGACGCACCACTCCATAAAATACTGCAATAGTCTATACTGGGTTGATGCACCACTCCATACAATATTATAAAAGTCCATATTGGGTTGATTCACCACCCCATACAATACTGTAATAGTCCATATTGGGTTGAAGCTCCACTCCACACAATACTGCAATAGTTTATATGAGGTTGATGCACCACTCAATAAAATACTGCAATAGTCAATATGGGGTTGATGCACCACTCCATACAATACTATAAAAATCCATATTGAGTTGGTGCACCACCTGATACAATACTTCAATAGTTCATATGGGGTTGATGCACCATTCCATACAATACTGCAATAGTCCATACTGGGTTGATGTACCACTCCACACAATACTGTAATAGTCCATATTGGGTTGATGCACTACTCCATACAATACTATAAAAGTCCACATTGGATTGATGCACCACTGAATACAATACTGCAATAGTCCATATGGAGTTGATGTACCACTCAATACAATAAAACAATAATCCATATGGAGTTGATGCACCATTCCATATAATACTGGAACAGTCCAAATGGGATTGATGCACTACTCCATACAATACTGCAACAGTCCATATGGGGTTGAACAAAACTTGGAAAACTTTATACATTTACATGTACTTTGATCTACAAAAGATCTTTATCCAACAAAAGAAAAACACCCTGAGCAGCCATTTATTTACTGATATGTTAATGTGCCAACACCATAAAAGGTTGTTATCAATAGTTACACCTTGCACTTATTCCTTTTCAGCCTCATAAATATTTTCATTACCAATTCTACTATTTATTTAGTCTGAACTGGGTCTATACCTCCTTAGCTGAGTTATGATCAACTAGTGTTTAGTTTTCACAAAGTTTAAGACCATACCCTTCTCTCAATTTCACACAAATATTAGTTCCAGGCCTTTTTCTAGACTAGATTTAATGTTTTAAATCTCAGTTCCAGCTGTATTCTCTGCAACTAAACTAGATCCTTGATAGACCCCAAATACAATTTCCTGTTCTTTAGAAAGATGGGCATTTAAAAATACTATATGTGTTTTAACCTAAAGAATGCATTTTTATCTACAGTTCAAAAAAAAATTTTTAAGAGAATTTCATAATTACCCAGATCAAGGCCTTCTGGAAATCTACAAAAATTACAACTACCAATTAGCTTCCATTTATTGCTTTTAACCATTTCTCAGTTACATGAACTATAGCCAATTAATAAGAATACTTGAGTTTGGTCCCATTGGGCTTCAGTCTTGTAAAATTTCATTTTTTGTCAATAATTTTTATGGTTATATTAAATACAAAACCTTTGACTGAGAATATTATACAGGGAGACAGATAACAGAGGTTCTTACTGAATCCAGTGAAGGAAGCGTATGTCTCTGTGACGATACCCTGACCAATAATCCCACTGCCAGACCCCGAACCTGAAACAGTCTGGTTGCCTGTCTGATCTGGTAAAATAAAAATATTGCTTATATATACAATATGATCTGCAATACCACTCTTCCTTTTTATGCAAACACTGACTGTACTATTCGTGCCCTCTAGACCAGTGGTTCCCAACCTGTGGGCAGCAGACCTCTGGGGTGCCACAGGATTATTCCAAGAGGTAGCGGAGCCTAGTAGTACAATTGTTAGCATGTGGGGGTCCACAACATTTTATTAAGTTGATAAAGGGGTCCTCACACATGAGAAGGTTGGAAACCACTGCCCTGGCCACAATTAAGTTAAAGAACTTGCCAATATATGCCAAATGCAATTTTTACCCGTGTTTCAAAGTGATACCAACTTTCAATTGTTTGAACTGATGTTCAAATTTGCTTACTCAAAATCATTATTGCATCTGCTGAGAAATGTAGTCACTATAGCAACAAAATTTAAATTTAATTATTTAGACCAGTCAAAAGTATTATTTTTCTGAACAGTCAAGAGTAAAATAAGAATCGTTTTACTTGAGACTGAATTTCTGCCATTTTCATTACATTAGATTTTATTCTATGATAAGGCTGACATGTATTCCAGGATAAGGCAGACATGCATCATCATACACAAGTCATTATATGACATGTATTACAATACATAACACAATCTTATTTTCTTGTAAATATCATATGATGAGCTTCACATTACTATCACAAGTCTGTAAGACCTTATGTATTATTTGCTTTTCAAACATGAATATATCAAAAGTGTACTTCATTATCAATACTAGTCATAATAAGACAAAATATTTAAAAAAAAACTGATAAAATACAATGAAAAAAGACCTAGATCAGTCAATAAATCTAAAATGTTTTCAAATTTTAAGAATGAATGAATATATATAAAATCATAATTATCTTACATTCCCAGGTTGTGTTGTGCATATCATAATATGGTGTGGTGATACAATATATTGTACTGTCCAGAAAATAATGATATTCTAAATGTATATCATTGTGAAGGGCCTGGAAGAAATGGTGGTCCAAGGTCTGAGACCAATCATTTTTGGCTCTGGACCTGTTGTATAATACAAGCACTAGCCCAATGGACATTTATTTCTTTATTGCTCCATAAATTGAATAAAATGTGCTGTTTAATCTTGAAAATGTCAGATATTAGTCTTAAGATGTAGTGATGCAAAAGATGGTTTAATTGTTTGACAGTAAGAGACTGGTAGTGCAACACTTTACCAGAAAATGGCAGATAGGTACAGCACCAGTCTAGGCCTTTGTCAATCAAACATGTCTTTCCTCAACCTCAGCTAAAAATAAGCATCTTAGTATGAGTTTACTGAATTTCGTACATCAGGCTTAAACTGAACCAATGCTTGACTTATGTGACCTTGGCAGTGTTAGATTCTACCAATGCTAGGTGTATGTGGACCTGGACAGTGTTAGATTTGACCAATGCTTGGTGTATGTGAACCTGGGCAGTGTTAGATCCAACCAGCACTAGATGTATGTGGACCTGGACAATGTTAGATTCTACCAGTGCTAGGTGTATGTGAACCTGGGCAGTGTTAGATCCTACCAATGCTTGACTTATGTGGACCTGGTCAGTTTTAGATTCTATCAATGCTTGGTGTATGTGAACCTGGGCAGTGTTAGATGCTATCAGTGCTTGGTGTATGTGGACCTGGGCAGTTTTTGATCCTACCAATGCTTGACTTAGGTGGACCTGGGCAGTGTTAGATGCTACCAGTGCTTGGTGTATGTGGACCTTGGCAGTGTTAGATCCTACCAATGCTTGGTTTATGTGATCTGGGCAGTATTAGATCCTACCAATGATTGGATTATGTGGACCTTGGCAGTGTTAGATCCAACCAATGCTTGAATTATGTGGACCTGGACAGTATTAGATCCTACCAATGCTAATTGTATGTGGACCTAGGCAGTGTTAGATCCTACCAATGCTCAACTTATGCGGAACTGGGCAGTGTTAGAGCCTACCAATGCTTGGTTATATAATCTGGGCAGTATTAGATCCTACCAATACTTGACTTATGTGGACCTGGGCAGTCTTAACTCCTACTAATGCTTGACTTGTGTGGGCCTGGGCAGTGTTAGATTCTACCAATGCTTGGCATATGTAAAATTAGATCCTACCAATACTTGGCTTATGTGGACCTGGGCAGTAATAGATCCTACCGTTACTTGACTTATGTGGACCTGGGCAGTCTTAAATCCTACCAATGTTTGACTTATGTGGACCTGAGCAGTTTCGATCCTACTGGCCCTGGACCAGCAGACTATTTCCTACATAATCAATCATAACAATGACCAGTTTTTAAACTTCACTTATCCTCACAGTCAGGTTGACTATTCACATCTCCCAAAATGCCAGGGTAACCTCCAATAGGTCTGGAAGACTGTTCCCATCTCCCAGTGAGTCTGGATGACCAATTTGCATCTCCCTATGAGTTAGGATAACTGTTCACAGTTCTCCATGTGTCAAAATACCCATTCAAATCTCCCAATGAATCAAGAAGACAAAAGTGTCACCATACTTACCACAATATCCACAGAAGCTTGGACAATTGACCTTAGCCCATTCCACATAAGGTTCAAGGCAGGAGGTAACTGTGTAGGCTGGACAGTTTGACAGGACATCTTTACAGCTGGTGTTGCCTGAAAGACACCAAATATTGTTGTATAATATTAACAAGAGCTGTACAGTTGGATAGGACAAGAGATGGGCAAATAAATGGGCATTTTTAGTTTTTCTGAAATCAACTAGACATTGGCTGCTTGATCTAGGAAAAATGAAATTTAGTTAGCCTGCTTATATGCACATTGATGACCGAAAGAGACTATTATGAAAAATTAAGTAAAATTTCTCATGCAGTATCAGCCTTTTGAATGTTTTTGACCTTTGCAATTTTTGTTAGCAAAAACATTTTAGCATGATCATAGACAGTGACCAAGAATCACAAAACAGCAATAAAAGAAACTGCATAAATGGTATGAAAATCTAACCAGTCCATCTACATAATATCCAATGCTTAGACAATGAAAGATAATTGCCTTTCTTGATATCTGAATTAGCTGTTTGCAAATGAAAATTAATATTTTTCCCAAATATCTTATTCTACTGAAAGTTATTAAAAGTACATAAAGTTTCCTCTGTAGCTGCACTGAAATGAATTCTAGTATACAGATGGGCAGACCTACAGAATCCAAATTGGCATGCAAATGGGCAGACCCAGAAAATTTAAACAGGCATGCAAATGGGCAGACCTAGAGAATCCAAACAGGCATGCAAATGGGCTGACCTAGAGAATCCAAACAGGCATGCAAATGGGCAGACCTACAGAATCCAAATGGTAAACCCCCCCCCTTCTACTATTGAAGTGGAGGCATATAACTTCTTTGAAGACAGTCTAGTGTCTCAGAAGCCATATCAAAACAGATCTTAATTTATCACTGCAGTACAAAAAATAAACTTCTGTAAATAAACTCTTTTTCTCTCCTATACTTTCCTGTTATTCAATAACCACCCCATCTCACCCATCAGTGCCATTATCACCACCCACTCAAAGCTCCTACAGGGTAGGGGGATGGAAAAATTATGAGGGCACTATCAGTACTCCATATCAAATTTGCGATAATCTGTTAAGTTCTTCAAATATTATTCTGACAGCAGAAACAAATTTGTGATTAACAGAATAGACTGATGGATAACACTAAATAATACCTTCATAAAACATGATGAAGGCAAAACAAAGGAAACTTCTACATTATCATGATGCAGTATATTAAAGTTACTTATTTTATATGCAAAGTTACATTACTCTATAAGCAGCATTATCTTACAACATAAACTCAACCCATATATTACCAATAATTGCTTCCAATAGCTGGTCCAGTAACTTAGAACTCAACCTATATATTACCGATAACTGTTTCCAACAGACTATCCTTTATATTATAATATAAATGCAACCCACATATGAACCAACAACTGCCTCCAACAGATGATGCAGTAACTTAGAACTTAACCAATATATAAACCAATGACTGCTTCCAACAGATGATCCAGTTCCTTAGAATATGAACTCAACCCATATGAGAACTAATGACTGCTTCCAACAGAAGATCAGAAAAAGATGTGCTGAAAAATAACTTTACATAATCAATGGAACTTAATGGATTATCAACAGATAATAATTTTAACTTTACATAATCAATGGAACTTAATGGATTATCAACAGATAATAATTTTAACTGATACATTTCAGGCTCCTCAGATAGGCAGTAAAAAAAGGCCATATCAATTAACATGGAAGTGTTAATCCATATCAAAAGGCCATATCAATTAACATATCAATTAACATGGAAGTGTTTCTATTGAAACTTTGCTGGAAGTCTGCATTCTGTATTTACAGTTAAAGCTATTGTTGTCAATTTCTTCCCTATAGCAAACATTACATAGCTATCCTTACTGCTATGACAACTGCATCTCTACCTTGTTATAACAAAATAAATTTAGTCTGATAGAAAGAAAAGAACATTCAGGAAAATATATCCATCCATATTTAAAAATATCTAAAAATATCAGAATAATTATAAAAACTGGACTTACAATATATATATATATATATATATATATATATATATATATATATACCATGAAAAGTGCGAGGGCGCAGAAGGAGAGGCAGACAGAAAAAGTGGGAAGACAACATTAAGGAGTGGACAGGCATGGGATATGGAGATTTCCAAAGGGCAGTAGAAAACAGGGTAAGATGGAGAGAATTGGTTATAAAGTCAACTGGGGTGCCCCAATGACCTCTTGGGTTAAGGGATTGATGATGATGACCATGGAAAATTAATTGGTATGAACATATATCATAATTATTATTTGAAATGAAATGAATGAGTGTACATTCAACAGATATGGTAGAAACCCAAATATCCAAGACAAAATAATATTCTTAAACTTAGAAACTCAATTATCCAAGAGAAAATCATATTATTAAACTTTCAATTATAAAAAACCAAAATGACATTTCCCAACCATGCCACTTGTTACATCCATTCATAAACTTCCAGTCATCTAAACTATTCTCAATCATTTAAAGTTCTACATGCCATAATTGGCTGTCATTTAAAGTTCTACATGCCATAATTGGCTGTCATTTAAAGTTCTACGTGCCATAATTGGCTGTCATTTAAAGTTCTATGTGCCATAACTGGCTGTCATTTAAAGTTCTTTGTACCATAATTGGCTGTCATTTAAAGTTCTATGTGCCATAATTGGCTGTCATTTAAAGTTCTATGTGCCATAATTGGCTGCCATTTAAAGTTCTACGTGTCATAATTGGCTGTCATTTAAAGTTCTACGTGCCATAACTGGCTGTCATTTAAAGTTCTACATGCCATAATTGGCCATCATTTCTGTTCACATGAGAAAAATGCATAAAACAACCTTGGTATTAGTTCTAATACTTTACCAAACAAAGTTTCTTAAATGTCATTATACTGTAAATTACTGGATACCTTGTCACCTGGATGTTGTATATTGTGAATTGCTTCACCAATATGGGGAAAAGAGAATAACGCTTATGATGGAGCATTCAAGTCCAAGGTTATTGACTGTGCAGAGAAACATATAACTACTTTGCTTCAGAACATGTGGTCTGTCAGAGAAACAGGTGCATGACATCCACCAATGCCATCAGACTTAAGACCCTTTCCACTGCCTATGCCTAGAGATTGAAGGCCCTTTTAACTGCCAATGCTGATAGTAGTGATGCATCTTAAAATGTCTGCTAGATGGTATGCATGATTTATGAGAAGTCATGGATTTGTACTTATATGTAGCACATACATAGCCCAGATGTGCCTTTCAATGGCGACAAAATAGTGGACAGTTTCTTCAAATTTGTTATAAACTTTAGAAAAGATAATGATTTTGGTCTCACACACATTGGAAATATAGACAAAACACCCATGTATGTTGATATGCTGGAAAATTCTACTGTACACCAAGCAGGAGACAAAATTATGACAAAAAGGTCTTTGGAAAATGATAAAGAACATTTCAAAATGGTATTTAACAGTTTAGTTGATGGCATGAAACTGAAGTCACTGCTTGAGTTTAAAAGCAAGACTATGCCTTACAAGAAATGCCAAGTGTAGTTGTTGTAACTGTTAACCCTAAGGGACGGGTAGATGAGGAAATTTAAAACCAAAGACTGCTTTTGAGGGACACATTTTGAGCACATTCATTGCAGCCTGTGAACTAAAGTTGTTGTAATATCAAACACATCAAGCTACAATTTCTAGCAGCATTAAGTCTTTACTGCAACCATTGGATGTTTGCTTAAACAATCCATTTAAGGCAATATGCCAAAGCAGTTGCACAATTGGATTGTAGATAGACCCACTGAATTGAAAAAAGGCAGGAAATCTGAAGCATCCAGGGATTGATTTTGTATCTCAATGAGCAATGCATGGAAGGAAAATTTAATTAGATATGGTGGACAAAATCATTTAAGACAGTTATGTAGAATTTCTAAAGCTAAGGATGGTTGTTGATGTGGATTTGGTGTTTCACAGTGCAGCAACACAAGTAGGGTATTTTAACACTGAGGCAACTGGTGTAAGAGCCTTGCCCAAGGACACACCAAGGTAGCCAACCCAGGCTGATCCAATGGTCAGATTAAAACCTGCACCTTTTTGGTAACAAGTCCAACATGCTAATCTTTGAGGCAGTGCACCTGGATTTGATGAAAGGTGATGAACTCATCTGTGATCTCATTCAATTAAGAGTTTAATGTTGTTTTTTCTGAGTTAATCATGTATAAACTGTCACACAGCAAACAGTGCTTGAAGGTTGTTATGTAAGCGTTGTGAGTAACTGACTGTTTATACCACAATAAACTCAGGAAAAACAACATTAAACTCTTATAATTGCAATTCCTTAAAAATTTTATTTATTTTTTATTTTTATTTTGTTTTTTAAAGATATTTCCTATCAGTTTTAGACTCTTATTGAAGCATATGAATTCTTGTTGAGGGTATCTGTTACATAGCTATTTATAGAACAGGGGATTCTCCATATGCAACACAATAGCTACATCAGCATCAAACAAATAATTTTACCAACGGTAGGTGATCTAAAGTTCTGAACATTCCACCGCATAGTCTTAATCTTTTATCTAAATTGGCATATATGATCTGAGTAGAAGTGCAATATTCAAAGCAAAGGATGTGTTGTTTTGTTTGACATAAGAAACACAACTAGGCCTGATCACATGGTTATGTTCCAACCAATGGAAATCTTCCCTACATTCATCAACTAATTCAACTGCAATTATGACAATACCCACACCAAAACACCAGCAGATGACTGTAACGATGAGGAATCAGTCAGACAATGCTTTTGATGACAAAATGATGGAGGAGAATTTGAGAACTTTATTTAGTGACTCAGACAATGAGGATGAATTCTTGGGATATGAATTAGATTACACCAGACAGTGACTTTGATAGCATAATGTGAATAACTAAAGTGTGGACTTTACTTTCATTGCTTATTCCTAAGACATCTGGAAATAATGCATTATAGGATAGTGTGAACTGGATCATGTTCATATGTAGTCTATAATTGAATTCATGGATATATTATATAAATAGATTTAATAGATCTAAAATGCAAAGCATCATGGGATTTTATTTCATGAAGATGGATCAAATATATTTCAAATCTCAATAATATAACTATTTATTTTACACTGGGTTGTGTATATATATATATATATATATATATATATATATATATATATATATATATATATATATATATATATATATATCCGGGGACTTTGGTTTGTTTAATTTTCAAAAATGCATTGCTGAATCAATGACAACAAGTGAACTCCAAGTAACCCCTTACAGACAGATCTGATTTGCAATGTATATCCCAACTTTTAAAAGGGTCAAAGAGAACTTAAATTTTTGCAACCCTAAAGAGAGGAGAACACTTAATGTCAGGTTGACTTATAATATGGTATATAAGTTAATTCACCATAATGTATACTGGAACTTTATCAATGAATAGCATTCAAAATAGCATACATGTGATTCTACTGGCACGAGGTCAAAAATACCATTTTAAGGGCCCTCTACCACACATAGCATTATTTAGCTGAAATCTACCACTTTTAAAAATCAAAAGAATTAGGGGGAAAAAAATTTCGTGGAAAAGTCCGAATAGTATTTTTTATGCATTCTAACACATAAGGGAAACCATCCAGAACCAATCTGCTGGGGACTGGAAATGTTCCACCAGAACCATGACTGGTGTAATGATGTGTAGTAGTGAAATAGGTATAGAACAGTAGAGAAGTGTACACAGCAACCTTCTTCTAATTGATTGCCCTATTGTTAGAATTTGGGGAGTTTGTGGTTTTGTAAGTAATAATGGCCAGGATGAAAAGAAATCCACCATTTTCTTCTGAGCCTTTGACGAAAATTGGCAGAGCCAAGATAAAATGAATACACCAGCTATAAAAGAATGATTGCTTAACTGTTGTCTTGTTCAAAATGGTTTAAGAGGATTATTTAAGAACAGCTCTTAGTTTTTAAAATTCATGTCAAAATGCTCAAACTTGCTGTCTGCCAGTGTTACATGTAAGAAACCACCAGATAAGAAATATACAACAAATTCAATGATGATTGGATATCAGAGTTCAAGTTAGTGCAGGCAGGCAGCATAGGTCCTGAGTTTGAGTTGTGTTTCAGAGGTAAGTATCTTTTGTATTTCATAAATTTCTTCAAGTTTTCATGCACATTAATCAACTTCCAGCCCCAAAATATATCACCTAAAATATATTAAAAGATAATTAATTTTAAAGTAGGGATACATTATTCTTAACAGCAGAAATACATCATGTATTTTTGTATTGCTCATTACAAGTCTAAATCAATCTTTACTTTTTATTTTACTTAAAGTGGTGAAACCTGCCAACATATTTTTGCATCTGAGCCAGGAAGAGGAAGAAGCCCTTGATGATGAGGTTCAGAAATACATCCTAAGACCAAGTCAGGTTCTTCCTCCTCTGAGTGGACAAGCTTGGAGAATTATTGATGATGAGGTTCAGAAATACATCCTAAGACCTCTTCCTCCTCTGAGTGGACAAGCTTGGAGAATTATTGATGATGAGGTTCAGAAATACATCCTAAGACCTCTTCCTCCTCTGAGTGGACAAGCTTGGAGAATTATTGATGATGAGGTTCAGAAATACATCCTAAGACCTCTTCCTCCTCTGAGTGGACAAGCTTGGAGAATTATTGATGATGAGGTTCAGAAATACATCCTAAGACCTCTTCCTCCTCTGAGTGGACAAGCTTGGAGAATTATTGATGATGAGGTTCAGAAATACATCCTAAGACCTCTTCCTCCTCTGAGTGGACAAGCTTGGAGAATTATTGATGATGAGGTTCAGAAATACATCCTAAGACCTCTTCCTCCTCTGAGTGGACAAGCTTGGAGAATTATTGGAGAGCAGTCAGCAACCTTACAAAGCCAGCAAAAAGAAAACTGAATTTGGAACTTCTTTGCAGACAGAGCTTGGCTGTTCTGTCATTATGCCATTCTGATGCTGATACAGACAGGACATTTTCCATGCCTGACAAATTACAAAGTGATTCATGGGGAAAATGCCATTGGAACATATCTATATCTATATATATATATATATATATATATATATATATATATATATATATATATATATATATATATATATATATATATATATATAATTATGTGTGTGTGTGTTTGCAAAGAAATATTATAAAATATTCTTCTGTTTTTATTATTGACAATATAACAACTTGTATTAGTTAATTATTATTGTCAATTTTTTCATGAGAATTTGAATCTAATCCGTGTTCAAGTCTTGAGGTTTTATTATACTGTGAAGAGAATAAATATCATGGCAAAGAAAAAGCACTTGTTTTGCTTTCAATCCCCATGAAACATAAAATTTATACTTATAAAAATCAACTGGTTTAGAACCAGCCTAATGATCAAAAGTTGTAAATGTATTCATTTGAAGTACTGTTTCTGTCACATGTATGAAAAAGGAAAATTTTGTTTTGAACAAGTATGCACCCTTATTTCTGTCAGATAGTCTCTTTCTGTAGGTGAACACTTTTCAAGTTTATCACTGGTTCATTTTGAGGCATATGCAATTCCATTGGACTAACAAATGTGTCAAAAGGTGAAAGTTCATAATCTGACAGTAAAATATATGCATTTATTGATACAAAATATTCTGAAAATCATGTCACACAACATTAAAATGGACAATTTAGGCTGCAGATTAATGTGTAATTGACCGCAGTAAATGCACACTAAAATATATGTATTTCATCATTTGTATCAGATACTTTATATGCCAGTTAATTTTACCTGAATGCCCAAACCCTGTAAATCCACCAGTTCCTGTCCCACCACCAGTCATTCCTGTCCCTGTCCCAGTGCCAGTTCCTGTCCCACCACCTGTCATTCCTGTCCCTGTTCCAGTGCCAGTGCCTGTCCCACCTGTAATGACAAGAGATGTACAAGTAGTTATGTATAATATGTAATGAACTGTGAACTGCATAAACCCAGACCTTGTATTCCAAAAAATGTCTGAAAAAGAGACCTTAAAATCAGCTCTGATATATAGTTTAAATTTCGCTTCCTAAGGTACCAAAGTTAGGAATATCCTAAAAGTTCCATCATTCTAACTTCATTGTAATCAAAGTGAGAATAATGATAAGAACAACACCAAAACTATTTTGAAAGTATTAAATGTATTGGAAGCTGGAAAATCCAAAAAACACTGATATTCCATCACTGAACATTGACAGTTTATATAAAAACATTGATATTCCATCACTGCACATTGACAGTTTATACATCAATAACTTCCAAAAACACTGATATTCCATCACTGAACATTGACAGTTTATACAACAACACTGATATTCCATCACTGAACATTGACAGTTTATACAAAAACACTGATATTCATTCATTGAACATTGACAGTTTAAACATCAATACCTCTTACAAAAACATTGATATTCCATCACTGAACATTGACAATTTATACATCAATACCTCTTACAAAACCACTGATATTCCATCACTGAACATAGACAATTTATGCGTCAATAACTCTTACAAAAACACTGATATTCCATCACAGAACACTGACAGTTTATAAAAAAACTACTGATATTCCATCACTGAACATTGACAGTTTATACATCAATAACTTTTACAAAGCACTGAAATTCCATCGCTGAACATTGACACTTTATACGTCGATAACTCTTACAAAAACACTGATATTCCATCACTGAACACTGACAATTTATGCAAAACCACTGATATTCCATCACTGAACATTGACACTTTATACATCAATAACTCTTACAAAAACACTGGTATTCCATCACTGAACATTGACACTTTATGTCAATAACTCTTACAAAAACACTGACATTCCATCACTGAACATTGACAGTTTATACATCAATAACTCTTACATGTACACTGACATTCAATCACCGTACACTGACAGTTTATATGTCAATAACTCTTACATGTACACTGATATTCCATCACTGAACATTGACAGTTTATACATCAAGAACTCTTACAAATACACTGATGAACACTGACAGTTTATGCACCAATGACTCTTTCCAAGAATACTGATATTCCATCACTGAACACTGACGGTTTATGCACCGTTTATTCTTTGCAAATGGCAAGTAGTTGTATGACTATTTGCAAATGAATCTAAATATATACCAGATCACTCCGAGTTCATAGGATTTTGATTTTGTTCTGAATACTTATCAAAACATGATAGATTTGAAATTTCTGAAATAAATTTAACATTTGTTCTAAAATATTTACAAGACACCAACATAACAAAATAAAAAAGCAACTGATATGATAGAACCAAGTCTTTTCAAAGCAACACCTGGTAAATTTCCCAGTTTATGGAAAACTGAAAACTTGACTCCACAAGGCATGGACAAAAGAGGACTTAAACAAAAATTAATTTAAAAATATGTACATAAGTCAATAACCAAAAACTTCTCCATGATAACTAATAAAATTTTAGGTCACGTTATATATGTGAAGTGGCACTAATATCAATGGCTGATAAATGGCTGTGGGCCTTAGATTAAGGAAAAGAAGTTAGAATTGTTTAATGAATAATGTTTTGAAGTGTCCGATCATACTGATCATAAAATTCTCATAGGAAAACCACAATCTTCATGAATGTAGTGACACAGCTCACACATGGTTAAAGTGTCTGATCTTGTTGATCATAAAATTCTCATAGGAAAACCATAACCTTTGTGAATGTAGTGACACAGCTCACACATTGTTAAAGTGTCTGATCTTGTTGATCATGAAATTCTCATAGGAGAACTCCAATCTTTGCGAATGTAGTGACATGGCTCATGCAGTTTGATTCATACTTAAAGGACAAATTTTAAAAGTAATTTTAAATGGACACATGTCTGAAAGTAAAAGAACAAAAAGTGGTGTGCCACTAATATCTCTACTTGGACCATTTTTGTTTTGTCAGCTCATAAATGACCGTCTCCTAAAGACTAGAAATAAAGTATCATCAACTAATCTATACAATGAAGATTCTACTTCCTTTGCCAAACACAGCTGTAAAAATAAACTATAAAATAATCTTCAAATGTGAAGTAAGAAATACAGTATGGATATATATGCAGATAAATCAAAGGTGTCATTAATAACTACACAGAAATAGATCAAAATTATTAATAGATGACCTTCATCTTTTCTATAATAATGAAAACTTGAAAGTGACTTCCAAGGAAAATATTATGTTGTCTGGATTGTATCTTTAAATTCTGATTCCATATGTGACACACAACTGTTGTGCTGAACACAATAAACTTCATAGTTCTTTCACTATCAGTGATTGAGAAAGACGGACAGTGTAACATAGGGGTCCAATATCCATGCCAGGAAAGCTACTGGAGAAAGAGGAGGAAGGAAGAATATACTGACCACACAGGTTGCAGAAGACAGGACAGTTAAGTGTAGCCCATGACAGAAACTGTCCTGTGCAAGCAGAGGTTCCATACTGAGCACAGTTAGGGATTTTGTCTATGCATGGACCTGAGGTGGTGCTCACAGTCTGTTGACCTGAAATCAAATGTTTTAGTTAATTATGTTTCTCTGAAAATATTTACCTGATCACATTAGGATATTAGTCTATTCTGCCTCCCTAAAAGACAAAGCAAGCATCAAATGAATGGACTGATACTCTCCTGACAAAAAAGAATTCCTAGGAATTCAAAATAAGACCATTTCTCAATTTTAACTGTTGAGTGTTAAAACTATTTCTGATATTCTTCAACAAAAACAAGATTTTCCAATTAGCTGCTGTGGTACACATTTTGGATGACAGCTTTCATAATTTTTCATACCTGCCATATTCCCGGACAGTGCTGGTGGGTTTTTTTATACTCAGAAAGTGTGTTCTGAGGGGGGGGGGGGAGGCAGCGTGAATGTCCAAAAAAAACAAACATTATCCAACTGAAAATAAGCTATAATTTCATACAGGTAATTTAAATCTGAATAAAAGAAATTAACTTGTCTGTTTTCTTCAAGGCATTTAATGCACTTAAAAAGAAACACATAGTGCTATCAAATATAATCACTAGACACATACACATGTATGTAAACACTCAGTAATCAAAACCAAACTGACATTAAACAAAATCATACACCAAGTTAAATCCCATTGGATATATACAGGCTTAATATGAGACAGTCTGTCTCTGTAGGGGGTTTGAAGGTGATGCAAGTGTCATTAGTGTTCATCTTTGTACTCACTTGGGACTGAATGGTACTCTTGTCCAAGCTTCTCTTAGTGAATCCAGGTCAAAATTGAGTTATTCTTGATTACCATAATGTTAGCATTGTCAGAACTGAGTTATTCTTGACTACCATAATGTAACCATTCTCAGAACTGAGTTATTACTGACTACCACAATGTAAGCATTGTCAGAACTGAGTTATTCTTGACTACCATAATGTTAGCATTGTCAGAACTGAGTTATTCTTGATTACCATAATGTTAGCATTGTCAGAACTGAGTTATTCTTGATTACCATAATGTAACCATTGTCAGAACTGAGTTATTCTTGATTACCATAATGTTAGCATTGTCAGAACTGAGTTATTCTTGACTACCATAATGCAACCATTGTCAGAACTGAGTTATTATTGACTACCACAATGTAAGCATTGTCAGAACTGAGTTATTCTTGGCTACCATAATGTAGACATTGCCAGAACTGAGTTATTTTTGACTACCATAATGTTAGCATTGTCAGAACTGCATCTGATTCAGCAGTCTGACCATGAGATATATTTATCTCACTAAAATAAATGAATATGTATCACATTTGGGACTGACTATTTCAGTGGGGAAAGGGAGGGAGGGGCCATAGTTACATATTTTTAAGTTATATGTGGAATTAACACGTAATACAGCAGTGATAAATGCCTCTGTCCAGTATGGGTGGGGAATTTACACGTAATACAGCGGTGATAAATGCCTCTGTCCAGTATGGGTGGGGAATTTACACATAATACAGTAGTGATAAATGCCTCTGTCCAGTATGGATGGGGAATTTACACATAATACAGTAGTGATAAATGCCTCTGTCCAGTATGGGTGGAGAATTTACATGTAACACAGCAGTGATAAATGTCTCTGTCCAGTATGGATGGAGAATTTACACATAATACAGCAGTGATAAATGCCTCTGTCCAGTATGGATGGGGAATTTACATGTAATACAGCAGTGATAAATGCCTCTGTCCAGTATGGATGGGGAATTTACACGTAATACAGCAGTGATAAATGCCTCTGTCCAGTATGGATGGGGAATTTACATGTAATACAGCAGTGATAAATGCCTCTGTCCAGTATGGGTGGGGAATTTACACGTAATACAGCAGTGATAAATGCCTCTGTCCAGTATGGATGGGGAATTTACACGTAATACAGCAGTGATAAATGCCTCTGTCCAGTATGGGTGGGGAATTTGCACGTAATACAGCAGTGATAAATGCCTCTGTCCAGTATGGATGGGGAATTTACACGTAATACAGCAGTGATAAATGCCTCTGTCCAGTATGGGTGGGGAATTTGCACGTAATACAGCAGTGATAAATGCCTCTGTCCAGTATGGATGGGGAATTTACATGTAATACAGCAGTGATAAATGCCTCTGTCCAGTATGGGTGGGGAATTTACATGTAATACAGCAGTGATAAATGCCTCTGTCCAGTATGGATGGGGAATTTACATGTAATACAGCAGTGATAAATGCCTCTGTCCAGTATGGGTGTAACCATGAGCATATGATTATTATTATCTTTCACTCAATCTATTTCATGGCTAAAATC
The DNA here is from genome assembly GCA_016617855.1 of Megalonaias nervosa. NCBI lineage: Eukaryota > Metazoa > Mollusca > Bivalvia > Unionida > Unionidae > Megalonaias > Megalonaias nervosa. The sequence goes on from JAECUM010090656.1 coordinate 48,316, forward strand.
ATCCTGAAAAGCATGGGTCAATTAATAGTTAGTATTTAGCAAGATTATGATAATTAATGAGGACTAATTGAATGTTCCGGTCAAAAGGTCAAATATGTTTCATGCAGGTTAGTACTGCTATTTTGATGGACATCATACACTCCAGAATGTGTGATGTCAATATATTGTTTTGCAGAAAGTGCAAAGAATTACATGTTCCCCCTTGCTGCTGTACTTCACAAAGAAAAATACCATCAACTAGGAATTCTGAAAATTATTTTTGTTGTATTTTGCTTGCTTTTTTGATAGCTTATTACTTCCAGAATCACTGTTAAAAATGAATCATACTTGAACACTATTCTGACAACTATGCTGACAACTGAAATAATCATGCTTTGCATTTTATATATGGAGTAAAATCTGATTTCAAAGAAATGTTACCACTGTTCATGAACTTGCAAATAATCTTTAATACAGATGACTTATTCAAGTCAATGATGTGTAATAACATGAAGCTAGCATCTCTTTGATTTACCTATAACTTGAAAGGAATTGAGTTGTTCTACTTTGTGAACTTTACTAATGCAAATTAGCGCAACGGGCTTTCCCACAGCAGTCTTCAAAGGACTTAACACATCACCCTACTACTGCCAGATAATTAAGTATGTGAAATAGTGGTTGTTTATATCTGACTTCCTTGCCTTTACTTGCCTCTATGACAAACTGCCGTAAAATCAGACACAAGGATAATTTTATATAAACTCTAAGCAGGACTGTTAACCAATTATAGATGCTATGGTCATATAATGAAGTGGGTTTATTTCTCCTTTGTCCCCAACGGTTACTAAAAACCATTATTTTTTAAACACAACTGTGTGTGGGAAGGGCGTGAGGGTTGAGAGTTACAAATCATGTTTTTAGTGTGACATGTCATGTTTAGGGCAAAGTAGACATTATTAGAAATGTTTTGGTGAAAAGCTCATCCTAATGATCATCCATTAGGGGAGTAGTGACAACACAACTTTTTATGACCTTCATCAAGGCAGCCATATTGGATGTACAACTGGTATCATTTTCATTTAGAACCAACTAGGTATCATAAGAAGTGAAAACCACATGTTGATATAGCCATTCAGTTGGAAAGCATAGGTAACAATATTTTCAAGATATGGCTTTCCATTCAGGATGAATAATGATATCAACAAGATGGCTGCTGTGGTCACCATATTGAATGTCAGACTGGCACCATTTTCATTGAAGACAAAATGGACATTATAAGAACTCTTCAGGTGAAAACTTTATACCAGTATGACTTCCTGTTCCAGTATCACTGTGATAAGATTCTTATGATGGCTGCCATGGTGGTCATACAGGGTGTAAGATTGGCATCATTTTTATTAGGACTATCTAGACATCTGAAGAAGTCTTTTAGTTATTTATCGTCATGCCAACTCAATCAGAGACATGAAATCACTCATTCTGTTTGTTCAGCAATATTTTTCCCATACTACTCTCAGCCTCCATTTAATACAGTTTTGACAATGGAGAGATCAGAGGCATGGGTAAAAATTTTCAACCTGAGTCCATGAGGTGACCTGATATAAAGATCATTAATTACACTAACAACAATTACACATTGTTGTGGACCTATGGTCATAAAATAAAAGCTGAAAATTGCAGCCCTGTGTTTCTGGCAGCAGAAATTAACTCTACAATAGGCCACTGGCTCTGATGTCACCCCTGTGAGGAGTGACATCTGAAATTTGAACTAATCACAGATGTGACTTTCTTTGTTTGCAAAATGCTGAAGATGGTGAGTCATCTCCATCACATGTATATGTTTCTGAAAATAATCAGTCACTGACACACCTGTCATTTGTGTTATCTTGGAACAGCTCATTTCCTGTAACTCAATTCAATCACAGACACAAATGTTACCACAGTTCTACTACAAATCCACTCATTCCAACCCCTTTCATCACAGATGTGACAAGCCTTGCCAGAGCTGTTACCACATCACCTCCATCACAGCTGTGACAAGACTTGGAGAGTTCCATCACTGACACAGCTCAATCACAGATTTGACCAGTCTTTGCACAGTTCTGTTACTGACCTCCTAACCCCAATCCCATCATAGATGTGCCAACTTCTGCTATTGGCCCAGTTCAATCACAGATGTGACAAGCCATTCTGTTACTGACTCACTTCCATCACAGATGTGACAGGTTTTTACAGAGCTCTGGTACTATATTTCGCTATAGTTTTAAACACTGTAACTTGGTTTCATCCCAGATGTGACAAGTCTTGACGTAGCTCTGTTACTGACTTGCCTCCATTACAGATGTGCTAGATCTTGACACAGTTTTGTTAATGACTCACCTACATCCTAGATTTGACATGTCTTGGGACAGTCATGTTACTGTCGCACTGTGACATGCCTTTGGACAGTCCTATTACTGACTCACTCCCAATACAGATATAAGTCTTGACATTGTTCTGATACTGACTTACCCTAACCCTGCCTTGGTATGGTCTTGTTAAAGATCATCACCTCCAACAAAAAGGATGACCATGTTAGGCACAGTTCTGTTACTAACTCACCTCCATCACCAATGTGATTAAGTCCTGGCATAGTTCTGTTACTGACTCACCTCCATCACAGATGTGACATGACTTGGCGCAGTTCTGAGTGGCCCAATCCCTGTACTGTCCTGTGCAGGCATACATAAATTGGTCACAATTATTGATGTTGTCCTTGCAAGATCCAAGCTGAGTTGCTGTAGGATCACACATCAGTTTCTGGCAGCATCTGTCTACAGGGTTAATGACAAAATGACAGCCTTGTGGAACTGAAGCAATTCTCTCACATCTGTAATAAATATTATTTCAAACACTTCATATCTGATTAATTCATACAAACCTTTTTTTGTGGTGAAGAGTGATATGAGTATCATGACAACTCTAATACAGGAAAATTTAATATTGAAACTTATGTCAGGAAAATGAATGTGCATGATGAGTAAATTCATTCAGTTACTAATGGCCTAGTAATGTTACTCAAGGTCCACTTATTTGAAATCATTGTAGAAACTTGGATTGTTCTTGTCATTGTTGTCACCTGGATTTGACTGGTGCTCCATCATTACAGAAACTTTCTATCTTGGATTGTTCTTGTCATTGTTGACACATGGATTTGACTGGTACTCCAACACTGTAGAAGCTTTCTATCTTGGATTGTTATTGTCATTGCTGACACATGGATTTGACTGGTGCTCCATTTTCTAACATGCCATACTTCCAGGCAGTGGAGGGGGGGGGGGGGTCAGACTCAAAACATGTTTTGAGGTCCCAAGAGGGGTCAGTGCATGTGATGCACAAAAAATGTCATCAAAATGAGAATAGACTATATTTTCATATCTTTCTATAGCAAATGATTGGAAGTTGAAATCTGAATAAAAAGCAAATACAATCTGTTTTCTCTGAAGTATTTAATATACTTACAAAACAAAACATGGTAGACACACAGATCACCACAGACATTAAATAAAAAAATACACCAAGTTCTTGTCTTTAAAATCCATTGAATAATGGAATTTAGACTTAGTTACCTGCAGTCTTTGCTACTTTCAGCAGTTCAGTAGTAATGGCCTGCAGGTCAAATCAGGGTGTGTGTGTGTGTGTGTGTATATATACCACTTACATTAAAATTACCATGACTTTCAAAGTGTTGGTATAAAGCAATTTGATATACCAGTACTATTGGTATATTAAATTGTGATTGGCCCATGGCGCAATAATACAAATATATAAACATTCTAGTGACTGTCTGCAGTTGAATCTAGATCAATGACGAATTTCCACACAGTAATCATTAGTGACATATGAAAATAATGATAAAAGTAGCAATAATCCTTGTTTCCTAAATGAATTTAATATGGTACACATTATCATCACAATTCTTTCTGATTTCTTTTCTCCCCTCCCCTCTCATGCATAATGGACAAACCATGCAGAAATGTGCAGCAAGAGAAGGAATTTGGGCTGGATTAAAATTTTGAAATAGAAATTACACCAAGTAACCTACAAGAATATGGTTTGTCATAACGATACATGTGCACTTTCCTTGGGATTTATCTACAGTGTTTATCAATGATACAAAGTTGCAAACCATGTTGACATTATACAGTAAATTCCTCGGTTACGTGGTACACATACTGTGATGTATTTAATGTTTTGTTTTTGTTGTTGTTTCTTAAACATATTATAATACTCTAAAAATTGATTATTATTAATTAAATATGAAAATGTCCAAAGGCCTGTCTCTCTCTCTCTGGACCATCGTAGCAAGATATGGGCTAAAGTCTATGAAATGACAAACATAGAGGATTTTTGTTTGCATCATCCCATGATATCTCTGGACTTATGAATGATGGTAAAAGTAAAATCAAACTGACCAAAGGATGAGAGAGAAGGAGTTTTAAAGTCAAACTGACTAGAGAGAGAGAGAGAGAGAGAGAGAGAGAGAGAGAGAGAGAGAGAGAGAGAGAGAGTTGGTGGTACTGTTACTAAAGCAGAATAATGACTTAGATCAACTGTAAATATATTCAAATATTTTAATTATCTCTTGTTGGTTCATCATTTTGCTTAGTTTCTATTCCACATTAATTTCCATAAGCTGGTAGGTGAATGGCTTAGCGTTCATGTGGCATTGCTAACCAAGTGTTTGTAGTGCTCTACTTTTATTATTAAAACCATCTTTCATGTTTAAATCGTAAGTGTGTATTATACTGATTTAGTCAATGTGAAGAAAAATAGAAACTAAAAAAAGAAAACAATCAACTTATCAATAAGCAAAAGTGATTGTGAATAGCCACAAAAGGCATAGAACTACATTTTGTAGCGGACACACTTGGGGATGTGAGGAGTTCATTCATTCGGTCAATACACAGCTGCCTGGAGTAAATCTTAACTCCATTCAAAGGGCAAATATCTGTAATTGTATGTGATATAAATAAAATATATGTACAGTCTGTATGCTGTATCAATGATATACCACTCATTGTATAAATTTTTCATTAAAAGGAAACTCGGCAAGCCTCGTTTCCTTTTAATGAAAATGTATACATCTTGTGGTATATCATTGATACAGCGTACATACTATACATATATTCTATATTTATACCACATACATTAAAAATAACATGGCATTTAAAGTGGCATTTAAAGTCTTGGTATAAAGCAATTTGATATACCAATACTATTGGTATATCAAATTGTGATCCACCCATGGCTCAATACTACGCATATAAAACATTCTAGTGACCATCTGCAGTTGATTCTAGGTCAATGATGAATTTCCACACATTAATCCGAGTTTACCGAGTTTCCTTTTAATGAAAAATTTATATGAGTGGTATATCATTGATACAGCATACATACTGTACATATATTTTATTTATATCGCATACAAATACACATATTTGACCTTAGAATGGAATTAAGATTGACTACAGGCAACTGCGTATTGACTGAGTGAATGAACTCCTCACATCTCTTCTGAGTGTGTCCCTACAAAATGTAGTTCTGTGCCTTTTGTGGCTATTTACAATCACCTTGGCATATTGATAAGTTGATTGTTTCCTTTTTTTGAGTTCTTTTTTCTTCACATTGATTAAATCAATATAAGACACACTTATGGTTTAAAGATGAAAGATGGTTTTAATGAAGAAGGAAAGCACTACAAATCCATGGTTAGCTCAGCTATTCACATCAACGCTCAGCCATTCACATACCGGCTCATGGATATTACTGTGGAATAGAAACTAAGCAAAATGACAAACCACCAAGAGGTTTTAAAATATTTTAATACATTTACAATTGATTTAATTCATTATTCTGCTTTAATAACATTACTACCAGCCATAAAATTCTCTCTCTCTCTCTCTCTCTCTCTCTCTCTCTCTCTCTTCCTTCAGCCAGTTTGACTCAACTTTGGCCATCATTCATAAGTTCACAGACATCATAGTATGACACAAGCAAATATCCTTTACGCTCGTCTTTTCATAGATTTTCACCCATATCTTGCTAAAATGGTTCAGAGAGAAAGAGAAAGAGAGAGGCAGGGAGTGGCGGCCTTTGGATATTTTCATATTTGATTAATAATCATCAAGTTTTAGAACATTATAATAGGTTTAAGAAGCAACAACAACAACAACAAAGCATTAAATACATCACAATATGTGTGCCACATAACTGAGAAATTTACCGTATCATGTTGACAGACTGTTGCAACTATATATCATTGATTAGATAAAAAATGTAGACATACCATTACAATAAACCATATTCTTGTAGGTTACTTGGTGCAAGTTCAATTTCAAGGTTTTCATCCAGCACAAATTCTGTTTCTCTCTCACTCCAGATTTCTGCATATTTTGTAGGTATGCATGAGAGTGGACGGAGAACGGAAAGCAGAAATGATTGCGATGAAATTGTATACCATATTAAATTCATTTAGAAAATGGGGATTATTAATACTTTTTATTGTTATTTTCACACGTCACTAATGACTAATGAGTGAAATTCATCATTGATCTATAGGCTTAAAATCAACTGCACACAGTTGCAAGAATGTTTATATATGCATATTATTGCACCATGACAGATCACAATTTGATATACCAACAGTATTTAATCTACATAAAAATACAAATAAGCCATTAAATTTCATTTGTCTATCTCAAATGATTTTGCTTTGTCATACTTACATGGTTTTTATTTTTTAAAAAGTCACTTGACACTACTCCAAAGGAGTTGCAAAATCTGTTAAAATAGATTATAAATATTACTGAAGTGACCTGAAAATCTAATCTGGTCATCTACTTGTTACAGATCCGTTTACACTTTCTTGGTTCCATCAGTAATCCAAAAGCAGTCTGTTCATAGTTTTCAACTGCTTTCAGTAGTATAGCTATAAAACTAACAGTTCAACAAGAACATAAATTTCATTCAGAAATATTTATTGTCTTTGATGACAAAATTAATACTTATCTGTTTCTTTTGCCAAAAAAAGAAATGTCTTTTCCTAAAACCAGTATCACTCTACCTGTTCTACCTATGTTCTTACCTTCCCTGTTGCAGCTGTCCAGAAACAGTTTTTTTAAATTCCATCCTAATGAATCAGCTGTTTAACTTAGCCAAAAACTCACTCATTATCACTTTAATGTACATTTTGTCAATGTCCGACACCGCTTTACAGAATTTATTAAGAGACTTATTTGTGGCTTTATTTTGATCCATTGCTTGTGGGATTTGCACTCAACGTGTCTTTTTACATCACTTCTACCAACATGTGCAACAGAAAAGTCTTATTTGCACACACCACAGTGAACATAATAAACTCCTTGTTTGAATCCTAAACTTTTATTTTTTGATTCCAACACTAAATGCGAACCTCTCAGAGCACCTGACAAACTTGTTGAGTATTTACCCTTGAAATGTCTATATACTCTGAACTAAGGTCACATTTTCCCTGTAAAACTTTGTATTACTATTCTATTATTGATGCCTCTGACATAATTTGTAATTATACGATGTCAGCATGTGGCAATAATGCCTGCTGGAACAGGTGTAATGAGTGCTGTCAGGTAGACTATTCCAGAGTCTCGGTGTCAGCATGCACCAATAACGCCTGCTGGAATAATACTTATGCTTATACTTAATCATTCTGCATTCCCATAAATTAAAACTAGTGTACTAAATTTTTTACTTCTTTCCATTATATTTTCTTCTAAGCTTTCTGTGCATTGAAATCACCACATAATCATTCTCCCCCCACCCCCTACAACTACACACTATACATACAATTCTGTATATCATATCTTAACCTGTGCACTTACCTTAATTTTCTGGACAACTGTAGTTACAATTCATTTACAATTCTATACACTTGTACTCACCTTTGTGCACACCTGTACATGCCATTGGAAGCATCTACACACTCACAGCTGTAGTCACAGCCATCATCCCAGGTTTGACCCTGCTGGTATATGTGGCCCTTGTACAAGCAGGCAGCTATACAGAATTATAAAGATTGACTTGCATTAATTTGTCCAGACATAAATTACATGCTTGTATTTAAAAATCAACACTGTGCCAAATTAATGAAAATTCCTAATAATGCTTGATCTTAAACTTTTATCTATGAAGGGGATAGTAATAACTACTTGGAAGTTTCACAGGCTGATCCCCTAATCTATTATCACAGAAAAATGTGGTGAGTGACGCTGATCTTGATCCTTTGATAACAAACAAAAGTCAACTTTTTCAATCCATTGGCGACCTGGTGATGATGTTTATTTACATACGAAAATCATCATACAAATCATCATACAAATCATCATACAAATCCACTCAAGTCAGTTTACCTACAATACCTTATCTTTGACCTCTTAATTCTACAAGTGCCTGAAAACTGCTTTGTTCAAGGCCAATTTACTAAGAATTTTGTTATCTATATTTAATTTGCATTGTTTTGTTATTTTTTTAAAAACCCATTATATGCTAAGGGTTATGTAAAATTGTTTTTTGTAGCTGACCTTGTCCAAAATCCAGTTCCTTGTCTACCTGACAAGAATCATTGATTTTTTTAGTTCTGTAAACAGCTAATATACAGTTTATATTTCTCTGTGAATGTAGGATAAATATTAAGATTGTTATCATAGTCTGAGTCAAGGATATTATGTTTATCATTTTCTTCAGTATAATTTTAGAAACAGACCTTCTAATTATAACTTAAATCATTCTAGCAATGAACTTTTGGCCCTCATCCAGGTACTTATTTTGTGTCTTAGTTTTTTTATATAATCTTGTTTGCTGGAAAAATTATTTGTTCAGTATTTTGATTTGGATGATATTATTTAATTCAAATTATTCTCTCTGGAAATACAAAGTGCTCTATAATATTCTTGAAAAGAGACATTAACTAGGAATTATAGTGAATTCAAACAAGAAAATTTTTAATTATATTACTGTGATTCAACAAAAGACTGTTGGCACATCATTACAGTTCAGGCCATTGGTATATTAGTATGTAAGAGACTACTGGTATAACAATGTCTTCAGCATGGGAAATTGTTTGGAATACAACTAAACTTTATTCAGAACATTATTCATTAGGACTTGTGTTAGTAATTCTAGGATTATTTGGGATTTAATTCATAATGCCATACATTCTTTTTATATTTTCATTTTGTATTCTAGTGGAAATAAATTATTTGTTGAATTTTACAAAACTTATTGGTTTTTGCTCTTCTCTATTACTTAGTTTAAGAAAATAGAGCCATAATAATTTATAGAATGAAACAATACTTGAGTGTATATTTGTGTGACATTATTACAGTCTAAAAGATAAACACTCAGAAATGAAAACATCGCACAGGTGATAACTTACTGGCATATCCAGTGTGAGAAATACTGCTTGAATCAATGGTCTGGGGCCGTCCATAGCCTGTAATGGTTCCAAGAAATCCCTGTGATTGTCCTGCTGTTCCTGTCACCTGACACTGTGGCACACGGCAACATGTTGGATCATTGGGGTCAGGCACAAATTGGCAACCCACTGGGACATTGTCATACTTTGGACACCTGGTGGGGAAATTTACATTTAAATAACAAACTAAAAGAAATTTATTATGATTAATGACTTTAATTATGATTAATGACTTTACTTTTGTCCAATTTCGCATTCAAAAGTCATGATTAGTATGTTCTCAGAGAAAGAAGCAGTTTTTAAAAATATTTTAAGTTTTTTATGTTGTTAACTGAAACCTAACAATAAACTGATTCTGCCACAATTAGCAAATAGTAGTCTTATATTTGAGGATCTTAGGATGTTAATAGAGATTTTACACTGAGTTTTTCCATTGACACAGTAGGATGTTAACAGAGATTTTACTATCCAAAACTGAGTTTTTCCATTGACACATTAGGAGCTGATAAAATTAATATAGTTTTACCACTGACATATTAATGGAGCTGGTAAAATGCATATAGTTTTAGCATAAACACATTAATGGTGCTGGTAAAATGCATATAGGTTTACCATTTACATATTAAAAGCTGGTAAAATGAATATAATATTACCTTTTCAGACATTAGGAGCTGGTAAAATGCATATAGTTTTACCATTGACACATTAATGGAGCTAGTAAAATGCATATAGTTTTATCATTGAAACATTATATCTATACCTGTTAGATCTGTCAAATGAAGACCTAGATTGTGATCCTATACCTGTTAGATCTGTCAAATGAAGACCTTGATTGTGTTCCTATACCTGTTAGATCATCAAATGAAGACCTTGATTGTGTTCCTATACCTGTTAGATCTGTCAAATGAAGACCTTGATTGTGTTCCTATACCTGTTAGATCTGTCAAATGAAGACCTTGATTGTGTTCCTATACCTGTTAGATCATGAAATGAAGACCTTGATTGTGTTCCTATACCTGTTAGATCTGTCAAATGAAGACCTTGACTGTGTTCCTATACCCATTTACTTGCTGCCAGGTAAGCTCTTTTAGTGAATTAAGTCCAAGAATTGAAACTGAAGACCTATATTGTTCCATATTGATATATTTTATGTATTGTGATAATAGACCTAACATCAAACTGATAGGTTCATGTTTAAACCCAGATGCTTTATGCAACCATTTTAAATACAGAAGAACAGCCTCAATTATCTTAATGGACAAATATGGAAGAAATCTTCAGTCAACAAATTTGCACAGCTTTTTGTACAATAACAAGTGTAAATTAATAATCTGCTTGCTCCTGTGTTATTTTTCCCATTGAATTCCTGGAATTAAGTGTTAAAAATTAGTGAAGAGTTAGACTGCCCACATGTTCCATCTGCATTACCTCCCTTGACTTAGCTCAGTTAAGTGTTATGTGTGACATTATTCTAAAATGAAGCTAACATCCATTACTGAAAATGTGCATTGATGTACCAGTCATTTCAAGCTAAAATAATGGGAGTGGGGTGGGCAGGTATTGCTTGTTCTATATTTTATATCAAGCATATTTTAAATGACTGAACCACCCATAATCCTTTTAAACTCTGAAGACAGATTTCTGAAACAACTTTGTGTCACACTTTACTTTGAGATGATATTAGGGAAAATGGACAAAGAAAAAAAAAGTAAAGTACAGTAGAACTTTGATTATCCATCAGGGTGTGGGACTGAGACCATGAAGGACATGAGAATAGACGGATAATAGAATATGTACATTAAAAGTATTATACAATAGACAGGGTCATAAAAAAATAATAATATCTATATGTACATATTATTATTTTTTTATGACCCAGTCTATTGTATAATATGTACATGTACCTGCTTTTAAAATTCTGTTGTACAATGCCTTGATGGTTAACAGAGACTGACAGTTAATCGGGTGCTGGATAATCGAAGTTCTACTGTAGTCTACTTTCAGTGGGTACAGAAATGAAAACTGAAAGCATGTTTCATTTTTAATTCTAACCTTTGCTGTACTGCAAAAGTGCTGTTCCAGTATAATATACTATGTAAAGTAGTCATCTGTGTAGGCAGTTTAGAATTTTGCATGGCTTTCTCATGAACCCTTTGTGTTGTCAGAATCCCCTGGCATGTACTTTTTTAAAAAAAATTACTTCCCTGGGTATAATGAGTATTTAAATGAAACAGCTCTAACCAAGAAGAAATAAATGCAGCAAATATCAAGTAAATCATGGTCAAAAATTATACTAGGAGAAAAGGGGTAATATCTAATGGGGGGAGGTACTTGTTTGCCATCTCATTTAATACAATGTATTCTAAAAAAAGAGTTGTTGGCATATATATAGTTATGACCAAAACTAGACACTTGGTATACTTAATTTCTCTTTTTGACTTACATGATATAAAGGTGAGAAAATGTAGGTAAATGCTTATTAACAATCCAGGATTGCATTATTGCAATGAAATATATGTTATTTTTACAATTCTTCACTACAGTTTTGCCATTTAACTTCAGTTTAATGGACGGGGGATACCACTGATAACTATACTGATGTAGGTGTAGCATTAGTAATTTCAGGTCTTAAATTTCCATAGAATTATTCTCAGGACATAACCTATTGCAATTCCCTTATGATATAATCTCCACTTGAGTGAGTTAATTGTTCTCCTGGTATACCACTTTCATGTACACATCAAAGAGATAATTCCTGTTTCAACTTGAGTTCGGGTAACACTTTTCAAATGCAGCAGTAGGTAAGACTATACAATATAGCCTTATGAAAATTTAAATTGGGGTTTTCAGGTGCAAAAGGATGAAAATTAAATGTAAACAGAAAGCTCTATATTTAATATTAAAAATAATCAGGTTGAGGACTATTTAGTAAGGCAGAACATCTGCCACATATTGTTTACATAAACAACTGACTGGGAATATACACAAGACAAGATATAACACAAAATGACATAGGATAAAATTTAACATGACATAATATATAACATAACATGACATACCATATAGCATAACATATGACATGCCATTCCATATCATAAAACATATAACATACATATATAACACATTACAACATAACATACATAACATATAACATGCCATGACATACCATATAACATAAAATTACATAACATGTAACATAACATACCATAAAACAACATATCACATAGCATAACATATACCATGCCATGATATACCATACAGCATAGCATATAACATGTCATATCATATAATATATAGCATAACATACCATATAACATAATATGACATACCATACAGCACAACATACAACATGCCATGCTATACCATATATAATGCCCTGCCATAATATATAACATGCCGTGGTACACCCTATGACATACATGACAATATATAATATACCAGAACATACTATATAGCATAACATAAAACATGCTATCATATAACATATAGTATGAAAAATATTAACAATATCAGACCAAAATAAATAAATCACTAAATCTGCATCAGAACAATCATCAGTGAAAAAATTTTGCATCTTGGGCCCCATGGTATCTTTTCAAAATGTGCATATGCTTATTGTAATTACACAAATGTCAGTCTGTGTTTATTATCCCTATTGAACTGTATGTATATGATTGAGATATTTCTTTTTAATAAAATTGTTCTTCAAAAATTCTAAAACTGCATTTTAATTCCAAGACCTGTGAAATAGACAAAACTGAAATAGTCAGCAATTATTTAAACCTTTTTATAAGTGTACATATAATTGGGTTCTTCATTAGTGCTGGTTACAAAAAAGGGAATTTGACCTCAAAATATAAATACATATTTTTGGTTTAAACATTGATCCAAATAAATTCAGCCTAAAACAAAAATGTTTTTTAAAAACCAGCACTGTTGTTATCTTTGTTGCAGGGTTAGTTTTAAATAAATTACCCACCGAAGTAACACTTGGGACGATGTGACCCATTTTAAAACTGTTTTAGTTTTTTTAAACCGATATATGCCATTTCTTTGGTCTGAAGGATAGAATGCTTTAAATGAAATGAACATAAAACATTTTTTAACAATTAACTGATATTATGTAATAGTTAAGATACGAATTTGTCTGAAATGCAGTCCCAATTGTTACTGTACCACAAATACTAAAGTGGGGTAGACATAGTGATTTCAAAGACAAAACAAAATAGTTATATATGATGTAATATAATGAGATACCTTTCATGAAGTAAAATTATCTGACCTACCTTCAGCAGATTAGGTAAAAAAGTAAATTGTAAAAAACATGGTAAACCTTGGGACTTGACATATCAACACATAAGAATGGAAAATAATTGACAGAAAGAAAGGAAAACACCAAATAACACAATATTATTGCTTTATTTGCTTCAATGTTTTAAAAAAAAATATTTTCTTTGCCCATTTATTCTTGGGGCATCAATTATGATCATGTCACTCTGGGGAACCAAACCAATACTGTCCACTTCTGGAAATGTGTAGTAATTACTCCTTTCCCACAGGATTATCAGCAGCACAGATACCTTTAAAAAAAACCCCAAGGTCACATAAATGCTTATATCTAATTATCAAAATATTACTGCAAAATTATTAATAATCATTAGAAGCAACAATGCAGTAATGCTTGGGACAGGAGAAACTTTGGGTTGAAAATGCTCTGAACCTGCAAATACTTGATATCTGGTTGTCTATGTGCTATGTACACTGCTTTACTTTAAATCAGCCAAAAAAAGTTATTCACAGAACATGTATGCAAACAAACTATGAACAGCAGTATCAGTTCTTTTTGGCTGAAATGTTGATTCAATCATGGTTTAAGATAATGCTTGGGACATGTGAAACATTGAAAAGTTTTGCTTGATGATCATAAAACTTTGTAAGGCAGTAATAATTAGTATAAAAAAACAACTTTTTTATATAGAAATAGTTAATGTCACATAATATAATAAACAGAATACTCACCTGACAGCCTGCTGAGTCTGGCAATGGATAATTCTTTGTAGACATTGTAAGATTCTGAAAAATGTAATGTGCTGGACCTCTTCAACGCACTTAACATGAACTTGAGAAAGCACATTGTCAACAGCCCTGCGCATGTGTAGTGAAACATACCCAGGACACCAAGGTCACTAAATGTTGTCTTTGTTGTCCAAAATGAAATCTTGTTATGGAAACCATGTTTGAAATGTTGTTTCTGTTTCATGATATTACAAATTTTTTTTAAACACTCGTGACACCGTGACACCAAAACAATTCATCATTGTCAGTAACTAAATCAAATGACTCATAAAAATTATGCTTTCAGAAAACTGAAAATTTAGTTATATATAAGCTATTACTAGCTTTGTCCTAAACTGGTGAAAGACACTTGTTTGCTGGTAGAAATTAGCAAGGAATGCTTGGGACAGGACATGACACAGGATCTCCTGAGGAAAACCATCACTTCATTAAATCCAAATTACACTTTCTCTACATATTCCAAGTGAAGTTTGCTGAAAGTGTGTAGTTTAAAGCTCTCTAAATAGACACCACTAATAATTTTGGTCAAACAAACTGTCCTTCCATAAGCACATGCAACCTGTATATTGCCTTTTTTTTTCCCTTTCTGGGTGCCATTTTGGTGCAATAAATATTACAGCATGGCTATTAATTATGGAAAAAAGTTTGAATGATTTCCAAGCTCTCACTGCTTCTTTGATGGCTTCTTGTAATGCATCTGCAATATTTGCCACAAATTTTTTTTTACAAATAAATTTCCACAACCACCCCTGATTGTGACCAGCACTGAAGAAGACCCCAATTCAAGTTAAAAATATTAATATTTTTTTAAATACGTTGAATCTGTACACTTTTGTAAAATGAAATGTTCCTTGTACGTAAAATTAAAGGGTACAGACACAGCAGTAATCAAGTAAATTTTTGATAAAGTCAGTCAAGTTACCATTAATCTAATGTAATAAAGGTCATATTTTGGACCTGCCCTACCAATACATTGGTAATAATTACTATTAACTTAGTGTAATTAAGGTCATATTTTGGACCTGCCTACCAATACACTGGTAATAATTACTATTAATCTAATGTAATAAAGGCCATTTTTTGGACCTGACCTGCCAATACACTCATAATAATTGCTATTAATCTAATATAATATTAATCTAATGTAATAAAGGTAATATTTTGGACCTGCCCTACCAATACACTGGTAATAATTACTATTAATCTAATGTAAAAAGGTCATATTTTGGACTTAACCTGCCAATACACACATAATAATTACTGTTATTCTAATGTAATATTAATCTAATGTAATAAAGGTCATATTTTGGACCTGACCTGTCAGTACACTGGTAATAGTGATGAGTAGCATCTTCACAGCGGCATTTCAAGCTACAGCCATCCTCCCACTCCTCTCCTTGGTGATAATAAGCACCCTTGTACACACAGTAGTCTGAAGTAAATAGATGAAAATACAGTTAAAACTCAATCTTCACAATGACACTTCAAGCTATAGCCATACCCCCATTCCTCCCCTTGGTAATAATAGGCACCCTTATACACACAGTAGTCTGAAATGAGATTCACCTCAAAACACGCATATGGTAAAGAAATTGCTTTGCCTGAAAGACAGACCAACTCATGGAACATGACAAAGGGCCCTGCCTGCTACAATTTCCACTGCAGACATTCAACATAGGAATTCTGTGGAAACAAATAGAGTGTATCCAAAAATAGTGGGACATAAATCTGCAAAATTAAGATGGAAAATGTTGGCAATCAAACATGTGCAAGAGTTCAACAATTTAAAGTTGCACATAAAATTGGCTTGAAATCCTGGATGATCCTGCTGTGAACACCCAAGTTGGAAAAAATGGGATTAATGAATAATTTTACTGGAGTAATGAATAATTTCATTAGAAGTAGACATCTGAAATGTCATCAAATAAAACTGCCTGCAAAATTTGGTTGAAATTCAACAATCCTCTATAATGGTACAGTGCAGAAGAAAAAGTTTAGTTGGACAAACAATCAAGGGCTAGAACTCCAGTACAAGATGGTGTGGGAAGCTGGAGACCAAAGCATTCCAGATCTGAAGCTGCAAGTCTAACTAAAATGCATCAACTATTGGTGGAGTTAAGTCAAAGTCACATCAACATATAACTGCATGCCAAATCTGGTAGAAATACAATGATTTGTAGTAAAGTTAAACTGTAGAAACCATATAAGGGAGGAGTAATCAGGGGCCATAACTCCTGTAAATAAAATTGTGTAATGCTTGAAATTAAATTCATTAAAAGCAAAATAAATGTGAAGCTGCACATCATATTAGGCTGAAATCCAACAAATTGTGATAGAGTTTTACTTTGAAAATGAAAGTCAGGAGATGGAGCAATCAGGGGTTGTAATCTGAGAATTGAATTCATTTAATGTCTCATCAATTTGCACTTCTAAACCAATCACATCCAACTATTCCCAGTAAAATTATCTTGTAACAACCAAACTGTTAAAGAATGGACCTCTGGACAGATGGACAACATTGTACCTACTGAACTCTACCAACATGATCTTGCAGGCCCTAATTATAGTAACCATCAAATAAGTTTCCAGTAAACAATTCTGTAAAATTTACTCTATAAATGTGTCAGCTCTTTACACCGAAAACAATGAAAATATCCCACTTAAAAAACCTGTAAAGCTATTTTTGCATCACATTTCTTCTTACAGGGTTGATCTGGCAGATGGTCGAACAGTATTCTTGAACAGCACATCAAAGTTGAACAATTCAATTCTTACTGATGTCTGTACTTCAATATTCTTTGATGCACCAAAATTAAACTTGTGTAAATCCCAATTCTGTTCTGAATTCCAGTCATACAGTAAATGTATAGAATACATAGAAAGCATAAAAAGGCAGGTTTGCCATTAATACAAAAGTGCATTAGTGTTTTGTTTTTAGTCATGAGGTCTTTACATGGCATGCCCCAGCCTGACAGTCTTGGTGCCAACATACCAAACACATTCTGTCAGCTTAGAACAAAACAAGTACCAGGATATTCCATAACACACTATTCTGAATGTGCACCAAATGGTATGAACAGTGTAAATGTTCTGGCAGATCTGGTTCTATACTGACTGTTTTAAACTGTCAGTGCAACAGTGTAGACAGGGTTTGTAGACAGATCTGGTTCTACACTGTCTGGTTTAAACTCTCAGTACAACCAACAGTGTAGACAGGATGTGCTGGCAGATCTGGTTCTACACTGTCTGGTTTAAACTCTCAGTACAACCAACAGTGTAGACATTATGTGCTGGCAGATCTGGTTCTACACTGTCTGGTTTAAACTCTCAGTACAACCAACAGTGTAGACATTATGTGCTGGCAGATCTGATTCTACACTGTCTGGTTTAAACTCTCAGTACAACCAACAGTGTATACACTATGTGCTGGCAGATCTAGTTCTGCACTGTCTGGTTTCAATTGCAAGTAGAACAAACAGTGCAGACATTGATCTGCAGACAGATTATAAAATTTCTTTTCAAAAACAGAGTGCAAAAGATAAAAGTTCAATTTTGCTGTCTACCTGTCCCAGCTACAGGTGTGGTCTGGATAAACAATGGAGCCAGTGTAGTGACCTGTTGGGTATTATCACATAAGATTATCTTGCAGCAGGAATCCAAGGGGTCTGTTTTGAGTTGACACTGCATTGGAATATTCATGTAGGAAGGGCATCTGGAAACAGAGTTGGTAACATTAATAATACACAAACATTCACATATTCATACAATTGATTTAGTCTGTGACCATGTATGCAGGGAAACATTCAAATATTATCCCATTAACAGTAAGCAAATACAGTACAATATGGCTATTCCAACATATTGATTGAATACTAATTGCTGCTCTGGATAATTAAAAATAAGTGGCAAAACTTAAAGCCTTGAATTTGGTTCAGTGAAAAGCTGTGATAATCCACATCTAGAAAATCAATAATCTGTATCAATAATCCACACCTAGACAATCTGTAATCCACATCTAGACAATTAATAACCCACATCTATAATCCACAACTAGACAATCAGTAATCCATATCTAGACAATCAATGTTCTGCTGTATTGGTGTACACAAGGATTTCCAAATGATTTTTTTCTTTACAAAATCAATCTTGAATATACTTTCTATATTCACAGATGCATCTTAGATGTTTGGACTTTATGTTCTTATTCCAGATGCTTGATTTTTAAAAGGAAATGATGATATATCAGTATAATAGAAATAACTGCAACCTTAAGAAATTTAAGTACCTGAGCAAACTAGATATATGCAAGCAAGTCACTTCATAATCCTTACTAGGGACTATATTTACACAGTATGACAGGAATGTGTATGAGAAAGTTTCAAAGTCCACAACATCTTCCAGATATATTCAGGATGAATACTTCCTTGTAAGTTGTGTCTGGAATAAGCTTGGAATGTGCATGGATTAAACCTGAAATGTGCATGGAATAAGCTTGGGATGTGCATGGAATAAGCCTGGAAAGTCATTGAATAAGCCTGGGAAGTCATGGAATAAGCCTGGAAAGTCATGGAATAAGCATGGAATGTCATGGAATAAGCTTGGGATGTCATGGAATAAGCCTAGAATGTGCATGGAATGAGCTTGGAATTTGCATGGAATATGTCCTAATCTTAGCCCAATCACAGACAAATCTACATAGTCAAATAATTTGACCATTTCTAAATTTCTAATCCCAGACATCTTCCAGACATATGAAAACCAAGCCCCAGAACAATTTCTGGACATGTGACCATGATAATCATTTTTGGACAAATCCCAAACACAAAATTGACACTATCATGAGAAAGCTATTTGTATTGAGGACAATTACATGATATGAATGGATTAATGAACCTATCCATGTCACCTGAAGTAAACATATTGCAACATTGTTATGATATGAATGGATTACTCAGCCTATCCATGTCACCTGAAGTAAACATATTGCTACATTATTATGATATGAATGGATTACTCAATCTATCCATGTCACCTGAAGTAAACATATTGCTACATTGTTATGATATGAATGGATTATTCAATCTATCCATGTCACCTGAAGTAAACATATTGCTACATTGTTATGATATGAATGGATTACTCAATCTATCCATGTCACCTGAAGTAAACATATTGCTACATTGTTATGATATGAATGGATTACTCAGTCTATCCATGTCACCTGAAGTAAACATATTGCTACATTGTTATGATATGAATGGATTACTCAATCTATCCATGTCACTTGAACTTGAAGTAAACATATTGCAAAATACCTTGAGACAAAACAGTACTATTACTGATTAAAGTTTAGTGAATTTATTGCTGATTTCAGTTTAATGGACTTCATTTGCATCCTGGCTGGGACTCTGGCAAACTGTGACAGAATATTTGCCACAAATCATTTGTCACAGGCTAATCAATAGCCAGAAAGCTGCCAGAACAGTTTGTTGCAAACATCCTACTTTACATCAATAGCCAGAAAGTTTGCCACAAAAAGCTTCTTATTAACATTCTGGCAATGTTAGCCAGAATTCCTATGTGCATATGAAAAGTTCATTATATCAGAAAAGTTCACCAAAAGTTCTGCATTTTCATAATGAATCACAATGCCTGATGTTAAGACTAATGTCACCAAAGTAAAGTGTCTAAGGGTATCCTTAAGTTATATGACTCTTTGAAGTCTAGAGTACTGTCTTAAAGACTGGAACTATAAAATGTTAAAATAATTAGGAAAAGACAATACAGATTAATTGCATGAATAATTATTAGGATCCTATAACAAATGTTTGACATGCCAACTAACAAACCAGTCGTTTCAGATTGTCAATGAGCCATGTACCATTTCAGATTGTCAATGAGCCATGTACCAAAAAAACTGGCATTTTGGAAGCTCTAGTGAACACAATGACAAGCAAACATGGAAACCCACTTGCATGTACACCTACAGTAACATGTACCAATGGTAAATTCATGACATTTATATTTTTCTGTATTTGTGGCAGATTTCAAAATTTATCCAGCTCAATTTTAAACTTGTGTGGCATAACTTAGTAACATAATCAAACTGAAATGTCTGTACACCTTACAAACAAGTAGCATCATCAGCGAGTTTTGGGTTCAAGTTTCACCAGCAACATCAATGGATATATCACTGTGACATCATCAGTTTGTGCACTCTTTGAGCACATCCAAAATTTGTACAGTTAGTTCTTTGCTGATACGGGCAGGAGACAGACTATAAGCATGTTGGAAACTTGCAAAAAGGAAATTGATTTAATTAAATGTTTTATCAATAAGAATGGGTTAATTGATTTAATTAAATATTTTATCAATAAGAATGGGTTAATTGATTTAATTCAATGTTTTATCAATAAGAAAGTGTTAATTGACTTAGTTCAATGTTTTATCAATAAGGGTGAATTGATTTAATTAAATGTTTTATCAATAAGCAAGAATTAAACCAAATTTCATCAATAAGCATGGGTTGACTCATTTAATTAAATGTTTTATCAATAACCAAGAGATAAAATATGAGATCTCATTAAAACATCATCATCTGCTAAACCAATGAATAATACAAAAAAATGTTTCCATTTATTAATTTTCATGCAGCTAAACTTGAATGTTGAAGATCAACATTCTCTCAAAATCTGTTTCTTTTAATTAGCTCCTTAACTCAAGTTCTTTTATTCTCTGTCCATCTGATCCCAAGAATCCCTAATTATGTTCTTACTCTCTGTAAATCTGTTCCCAAGAATCCCCTTAACTCAACTCTCTTACTCTCTGTTCATCTGTCCCCAACAATCCCCTTAATTCAAGCTCTTGTACTCTCTGTCCATATGTTCCCAAAAATCCCCTTTACAGAAGCTCTCCTAGTTTCAGTCCATCTGTTCCCAACAATCCACTGAATTCAAGTTCTCTCACTCTCTCCATCTGTTCCCAACAATCGTCTTCACTCAGACTCTCTCACTCTCTATCCATCTTTTCCAATCACTCCTTCAATAATCACTCTTCCTTTCTCATTTAATATGGAAATCACACATTTTGGGCTATGAATGTATTTCACCATATTTTAAGTCCTATATCTGCACACATGCAATAAGAAAAGTTTTAAAAATTGTTTTTACTGATTCATATTTCATCTCATTTATCTTACAGTAATGCTTTCTTCGTTTTTTAGAACCATGATGGACTTTGAAACTGCCACATTTGTGGATGCGGGAGGTCGTGGGTTCGAATCCCGGCTGAGTCATGCCAAAGACTTCTAAAAATGGTACTAACAGCTGCCTTGCAAGGTGCTCAGCATTAAGAGGTTAGTGTTAGGACTGGTCGGCCTGGTGTCAGGATAATGTGACTGGGTGGGACATCATGCTATATGTCTGCGGTATGATGCCCCAGTGCTAGATATTACTTTAAACTGTCATACTGCAGACATCGTAGTGATATGACTGAAAAATTGTTGAAGCTACATTAAAAATCTAAATCACACACACACACACACACACACACACCACATTTGTGAACAGTTACAATTATAATTTGTTAAATGCTTCATTTTTGTAACACTGGTAATAAATTTACAGGATTTAGAGCTCATTTGTAACAGTGGTCACGATTCTACAAAATCTAGTGCTGATTTATACCATAACACTTGTCATGATTTTTACAGGATTTAGTTCTCATTTATAACAATGGTCATGATTTTACAGGATTTAGTTCTCATTTATAACAATGGTCATGATTTTTACAGGACTTAGTTCTCATTTATAACAATGGTCATGATGTTTACAGGATTTGGTTCTCATTTATAACAATGGTCATGATTTTTACAGGATTTAGTTCTCATTTATAACAATGGTCATGATTTTACAGGATTTAGTGCTGATTTGTAACACTGGTCATGATTTTACAAGATTGATTTGTAACACTGGTCATGATTTTACAAGACTGGTTTGTAACACTGGTCATGATTTTTACAAGATTGATTTGTAACTCTGGTCATGTGTTTACAAGACTGGTTTGTAACACTGGTCATGATTTTACAAGACTGATTTGAAACTCTGTTCATGATTTTACAGATTGATTTGTAACACTGGTCATGATTTTACAAGACTAGTTTGTAACACTGGTCATGATTTACAAGACTGATTTGTAACACTGGTCATGATGTACAAGACTGGTTTGTAACACTGGTCATAATTTACAAGACTGATTTTTAACACTGGTCAAGATTTTACAAGACTGATTTCTGACACGGTCATGATTTTACAAGATTGATTTGTAAACCTGGTCTTGATGTACAAGACTGATTTGTAACACTGGTCTTGATGTACAAGACTGATTTATAACACTGGTCTTGATTTTACAAGACTGATTTCTGACATGGTCATGATTTTACAAGATTGATTTGTAACACTGGTCTTGATGTACAAGACTGATTTGTAACACTGGTCATGATTTTACAAGACTGATTTGTAACACTGGTCATGATTTTACGAGACTGATTTGTAACACTGGTCATGATTTTACAAGGCTGATTTGTAACACTGGTCATCATTTCACAAGATTGTACAGTAAAAACTGCTATGAGGGACCTCTGCTATGAGTGACCACCTGTCATTTCCAACCACAATCATAATGCACGGATTGATTTTATTATATAAATGCTCTGTTATGAGCGACCACCTGCTGAACATGACAAGTGACTGCGATGTCTTGGCAAAACATGCATTTTGACATTGCTATGAATGACCGCCATCACAAAAGCAAGGATAAACTCCACTGACCTTTATTTAATCCCCGTAAGAATGACCGCTCATACCATTCTAAATAAAAAAACATTTTAAAAAATAGGCTGACTACTGATGTCTGAATTTATTTAGCTATGCTTATAGTGTTTTATAAGTTTCTGTCATAAACCAGACTAAAGTATATGTAGATTATTTCCTCGTCTGGTTCCCTGCTTCGCATGCTCGCTGCATTGTTCTCTGCTATTCATATAGGGGTGAGCAACGCAGGGGGCATACAAAGCAGGGAACCAGACTAATTATTCCCACACTTAGCCTGATTCCCAGCATTATCGTAGGACCCAGCATCCCTATGAATGACCGTATCGCAAGAACAGACACCACTGACCTATATGTAATCAATTGTTACAATGACTTCTTGATTAGTAATGACTGTTCTGATCACAAATATACATAAAAGGAATATTAAAAAAAAATTGTTGCTACCAGTGATAGATGCTACAGTCAATAAACCAGGCTAATGTACATGTCATGAATTGCCATTGTAGTGCCAAAGATGATGCAGTGGTCGCGTATATTGTATGTCTTTCGAGTTAATCCGTATTGCCAGGGGTGAATAAGGTCATTGTATATTAAACCAGCAAGAGAGAATCATTTGTGGGATTTGATTGATAGTGTTCAAGACTTGTGATGTTTGTTGTTTTTCCCCTGATGTTAAGTGATTACATCCCAATCACAAAGCTGTCATCTATTCAAGTTTGGTGTGACCGGGTTATGCACTTTGCTTATAGAGTTAATCCCTGTACGTTATCTTTGAATGAAGCCGTTGACTTTTGTCTCTGAGTAAATGGTATTGTTTCTGGATGATATAATTGTTTCTTTTTATTTCATTAATTGTTAGATATGCAATGCACATATATAGATTTTTCAATTTTCCCACAGCCCAGTCAAAACCGTCTTAACGTTCGATATTACAACTGAGCACTAATAATTTTAACACCTAAAACCTTACTAACAAAGGCTGGAGAAAATAATTATTGTAACTGAAAGAAGTGAAAAAGAGCCGACCACTTGCAAAAAAGCAGTTTAAAAGTTGGCAAAACAAATTTTGGTTTTTATTAAGGAAAAGGAGTAATTCAGAAATGATTTCATATGCTAATATATGTAATCTTCAAATGTAAAATGTGATTTCATGTTTAATGATAGAAGTATATCTTTATTGCTAAATAATTTTGTTTTTAGATGAATGCATACAATATTTTAGCAAGAACTATTAATAAAGAATAGAATATATGTACAGTGATTGTGGTTATTTTCCTTGAAATTGTTCTAAAACTGGACCTTGGAAACTGGTCATTTTGTACAAACCTGCTATGAGAGACCACCTGTCTTGAGAGACCGCTTTTTTGTTGGCAGAAGGGGCAGTCTCTCATAACAGGTTTTACTGTATTTGTAACATTGGTCATGATGTACAAGACTGATTTGTAACACTGGTCATGATGTACAAGACTGATTTGTAACACTGGTCAAGATTTTACAAGACTGATTTTTAGCACTGGTCATGATTTTACAAGACTGATTTGTAATACTGGTCTTGATTTTACAAGACTGATTTGTAACACTGGTCATGATGTACAAGACTGATTTGTAAACTGGTCTTGATTTTACAAGACTGGTTTGTAACACTGGTCTTGATTTTACAAGACTGATTTGTAACACTGGTCTTGATGTACAAGACTGATTTGTAACACTGGTCATGATTTTACAAGACTGGTTTGTAACACTGGTCATGATTTTACAAGACTGATTTATAACACTGGTCATGATATACAAGAATGATTTGTAACACTGGTCATGATTTACATGACTGGTTTGTAACACTGGTCTTGATTTTACAAGACTGATTTATAACACTGGTCATGATGTACAAGACTGATTTGTAACACTGGTCATGATTTACAAGACTGGTTTGTAACACTGGTCTTGATTTTACAAGACTGATTTGTAACACTGGTCTTGATGTACAAGACTGATTTGTAACACTGGTCTTGATGTACAAGACTGATTTGTAACAGTTCCGAGTGTAAACAGCTACAGTCATCATCTAAGTTATGACTTATCTGAATATCACAAATTTATTAATTCATTCATCTGTCCATGAATTCATTCATCTGTCCATTTATTAATTCATTCATCCATTCATATGTCCTTTCAATAATGTTTTCATCCATTTATCTGTCCATTCATAAATTCATTCATCCATTCTCCTGCCCATTAATTAATTCATTTATCTGTCCATTCATTAATTTATTCATCTGTCCATTTATTAATTTATTCATATATTCATCTGTCCATGAATTCATTCATCTGTCTATTCATAAATTCATTCATTCATTCATTCATAAATTCATTCATCCATTCATCTGTCCATGAATTCATTCATCTGCCCATTCATTTGTCCATTCATAACATCATTAATCTATTTATCTTTCCATTCATAAATTCATTCATCTGTCCATTCATTATTTTACTTATCTGTTCACTCATAACTTCATATTTACATTCATCTGTTCATTCATTAATTCAATCATCTATCCAGTCATAAATTTATTCATACATTTATCTTTCCATTCATTAATTCATTTATGTCAATTCACTAATTCATCAATCTATTCATTGTGTCCATTATTTCATTGATCTTTCCATTCCTTAATTCATTCATCATCTGTCCATACATTATTCATTCATCTGTCCATTTATTAATTTATTCATCCATTCATCTGTCCATTAATAAATTCAATCATGTGTTCATCAATTCATTCATACATTCATCTGTCCATTCATTAATTAATTCATCCGTTCATTTGTTCATTTACTTGAGCTATAGGTGCTAAGTTGTCTAAAGTGCTTGCCATTACCAATCACTGCCATCTCTCCTCTGCCCATGTGGGTTTGAGTCTTTGGCTTGACCAATGCAGGTATATGAGAAAGCTTGCTAGTAGTTTCCCGTGTGTTGGTGATTCTTACTGGCATTTTCTTGGGTTCTTCCTCCACTAGCTACACTGGCCAACTGGCCACCGTGTATAGCCAGCCAATCATGACCTAAAAATTGGCATTAACCACCACCCTTCAAAAAAACAACAAAAAAGCCCTTTAATTTCCATGTGCTTGTATGAAATAAATTTATTCCTGGAACAAAAGCAATGTAGCTTCATCACATCTGCCAAGGATGGCGATACCAGCAGTCCTTGCATTGCAATCTGCTGTTCACCTTAAAATTACTTCTCAATGTCTTTTGAAAATGACAAATTATTATCTTGCTAGAGGTATATAACATTTCATGCATCTTCATTTTTCTTTTTTTTTTCCATATAACATTTTCATAATTAATACATATTAATGCATTTTGAATATTTTTCCTTTTCATCTTTGAATTATAGTATACATTCCTGGACTGCTGATCAATTAAGGCATTGATTGTAAACTTGTTTCTTCTTCATTTCATTTATTGTACATCATATTTTTGTTAGTGTCCAAAATATTAATTATTGATGAAATATTTAATTTTATGAGATCACTGCAGTCTGCAATTTGCCTTAAAAGAGAGAACTTTTGATTTTCTTTGTCATCATTTGTAATTTGAAATGTAACAATTTTCATCCTTTTAAAGGTAAATAACTGTCAATTCTGGTCTTGATTTGTTGCCCATCTTTTGAACTCCATTACATACAATTAAATGTCCAAACTTTTGGTAGCTGCAAAATGTGTGCATACACTTTCCTATACACCTCAACAGAGTAAAAATTACTTAATTCACATTCTTAAATTTCACCCATCATTAGAGACTACAACAGTATATGTCAGTGGCATCATCCAGATGAAATTCGCTCTTTTATAAACCCTTCACAAACTTTGTGTATGTGTGTGTGATTTGGATTTTTAATGAAGCTTTAACATTTTTTCAACATATCGCCATGATGTCTGTAGTGTGACAGTTTATAGCGATGTCTAGCACTGGGGTATCATGTCCCACCCACTCACATTATCCTGACACCAGTCCAACTAGTCCTAACACTAACCTCTTAATGCTGAGTGCCAAGCAAGGAAGCTGCAAGTACCAGTTTTATAAGTCTTTGGTATGACTCGGCCAGGGTAACCACTTAGGCCACTGGAGCAGTCCCTTCACAAAGTAAGCCACCTGGTTTTTTGTCATGCCTGTTACACAAGACTTACCTATCATTACACCTGTATGAGCCACTGAAATCATCCAGGCATTCACACCTGTAGTCACAGCCGTCATCCCATGTTTGTCCCTTGGTGTAGTGTACACCATGGAAGACACACCCAGCTGAAATAAGAAGATGAAATAATTATGCTGATTACTGGAAATACCTGTGTAATATATTCCATGTCTAAATACTGGATTTAATTGATATTCTCTATTATTTTTTAATGTTATAATATTATAACCAAAAGGAGTTCAGTTTCTCTCTCTCTCTCTCTCTCTCTCTCTCTCTCTCATCAAAAACAGCAGGAATAGTTGTATTAATAAGAACACTGCTTTGATACAAGAAGGACAATTACTGACAATAATTTCAGTAGTGATTTATTGCCAAGCACATCTTCAGGTCATGACTATAGTATTTACCAGGTTACCTGACAATCCATCAGAAACTCTGGGATTAATTCCAATAGCAAGTACCAGACAAAGAATAGATCGGTGAAGGGATTGTAATACTGAAGAAAAAACAATTAGAGGTTTTCAAAATGGGATGCTTTATTAAATCGGATTCAATTCTGCTATTGGTTCTTAAAAAGTTTTCTGTACAGGTTTTCTATTTTTAACAACAACAGTGATGTCCGTAAGCTGATTTGCATCATTTGTACAGATGTAAAAAGCCTCAATACAAAGACAGTCATCAAATTTGGTCAAACTCAATAAAACTGTTTTTATAGAAGTTGCTTTGAAAGTTATTTTTCTTTTTATAACAGTGACTGTATCTGAAGAAAGAAAGTTTTATATTAAATTTAGCTTAATACTGCAATGCAGTTTTTGAAAGATGTTTCTATTTTTAGTATGTGACACATCTGAAGGCTACTAAGGATCATGGTACAAATACAAAAGACCTTTGTGCAAGAATATTTTATTTAGAATGTGGTAAAATTTTATCTTGAGGAGAAATTGTTCCCCAATAAATTTATTTTTAAATATGGTAGACATATTTGACGGTAGACTGGCATTATTTGTAGGAACTAGAAAGATCTTTATGTCAAAATTCTTGCAGCAAAATTTGAATGGTGCTTTTTGAAGCTGAAGTAGCAAATGTTGATGGTAGATGAAAAAGTTATTGTATGACACATGCAAGACAACAAAAAATACCATAAGCTTGCTGGCCTTATGGCTAGATGGGCTGAAACATAAAAACAGTAAATGTAGATTTCTGATACTTCACACTGCACACCCCAGACACTACTTGAACATAAGAGGGTTTGGATTAATAGATATCAATAATGGATTAACAGATATCAATAATAAAAGCAACAATAGTATTTGCACACCCTCCCATTTGTTTGTATACCCCTACCAATTTAAAAAACAAAAGGTTTCAAGGATATGAAAAATGCACAAAATGTAGTCACATTGTTTATTGATTAATAAATTCTAACCTGATTTTTGCCAGGGTGTGCAAGCATTGTCAACTTGTAACCATTAGAAATCAAACAGGAGATTTTTTATTACAACAGTCACCATATTTGCATCAGAAAGTCTGTGTTTTCAAGCAGCAGATGTGATGTAGTTCACTGTCTTTGACAACCTCAATAATTTCATAAATTTTGTAGTTGCCTCTCTTTGAACACTTGCTCACAAGAGTTCTCTTTCTTATTTGTTCAAGTTGTTTTAGAAATACTAAAACTAGACACTGCAAATATTGGATGCTGACATCCAAGTTTTTACTGAAATTGATGCACCAGAAACCATTCAAGGATAGTGAGTGATCTTTCTGATATTTACATCGGGAGCTTCCATTTGCTTTGAAATGCCATTAAATTTACAGTGTTAGAGACCCTTAGCAACAGTTAAGTTAGGGGATATTAATCAATGAAGGAAATGACTCAGCTTTGTGCATTTTTTATACCCTTGATGCTTTTCATTTTTAAAATCAGTACAGGGGACAAACAAACAGGAGGGTTTGGGAATATTACAGTGACATAAAATAATGTTTTCAGGTAACTAAACTGAGTTACATATCATCTGCACTCTTTATTTGTAACCTCAGCTCCTAGGTTACATCTAGGATCCCAAGGACAGGGGGACATCATGTTGACAAAGAAAGTTACTATTATAGTACTAATGAAGTGGCAGCATGAAAAAGGCAACAATATTATT
This sequence comes from Megalonaias nervosa, assembly GCA_016617855.1. Taxonomy (NCBI): domain Eukaryota; kingdom Metazoa; phylum Mollusca; class Bivalvia; order Unionida; family Unionidae; genus Megalonaias; species Megalonaias nervosa. The sequence goes on from JAECUM010090656.1 coordinate 78,038, forward strand.
ACTTTGATAGTTTTTCCCCCTTAACATTGTTGTCTGTACTTAACACAATCTTCTTTTCCTTTTACTTGTATGGTCAATTATAAATGTTTTACCAAATGTTCAATTAACCCATAAAAATATTTACATATCTGGTTCATGTGAAAAGAGCTGCACCATGTGCTTTTCAGTTCTGGATCATGCTCTTGTTAAACATGATGATGGTGATTGTGGTAATGATGATGACTGTGACTGTGATGATGTTGATGGTGATGATGATAATAATAATAATAATAATATTGAAAGAAATGTTTCACTTTGTGTGTTGCTGTAATTAATAATAATAATAATAATAGTTTATTTAACGAGGAGTTAGAATACAGATAAATCTAGTCTCCCTTGAGGCCTTCTGCTATTTTCTAACAGTTCACCTGGGGGACAATTCATCAATAATTGATTGCTGGAGATGTATTAATATTTTTGTGTCATATCTTGTGTGAAATTGCTTGATTTTGCATGAATCTGTAGGCAACCCATGAACTGACATCCAAAATTGAGCTCTACTTCAGCTATCCTTTCCTAAACATTATATTTTTCATTGCAATAATTTTAACAAAGCAGTCAAAGCACCCCAAAATGAAGTTAATTTCATGCCTTTCATCATTTTACTCTACACAGCACACCAATGGCACTCTATGCAAGCTTGGGTCCAAACCACAAAAACATTATCTTCCAAGTAAGTACAGCAAGTTTAAAACCCTTCTAACCTTAGTTAAATATATTATAAGAGACAAAGTTTGAAACTTCAGCATTTGCAGTGCGATGCCTAGCATTGTTATCTCTTGATGACTTTTGTGTGTACATTTCAGTAATGTAAGTATTTGCAGTGTGATGCTGAGCATTGTATTTCTTGATGATTTTTGTGTGTCCATTTCAGTGATCTAAGTATCAGCAGTGTGACACTTAGCATTGTATTTCTTGATGATTTTTGTGTGTCCGTTTCAGTAATCTAAGTATCTGCAGTGTGACACTTAGCATTGTATTTCTTGATGATTTTTGTGTGTACATTTCAGTAATCTAAGTATTTGCAGTGTGATGCCTAGCATTGTATTTCTTGATGATTTTTGTGTGTCCATTTCAGTAATCTAAGTATTTGCAGTGTGATGCCTAGCACTGTATTTCTTGATGACTTTTGTGTGTCAATTTCAGCAATCTAAGTATTTGCAGTGTGATGCCTAGCATTGTATTTCTTGATTTTTGTGTGCCCATTTCAGTAATCTAAGTATTTGCAATGTGACACCTAGCATTGTATTTCGTGATGATTTTTGTGTGTCCATTTCAGTAATCTAAGTATTTGCAGTATGACACTTAGGATTGTATTTCTTGATGATTTTTGTGTGTCCATTTCAGTAATCTACATATTTGCAGTGTGATGCCTAGCATTGTATTTCTTGATGATTTTTGTGTGTACAATTCAGTATTTGCAGTGTGACACCTAGCATTGTATTTCTTGATGATTTTTGTGTGTCCATTTCAGTAATCTAAGTATCTGCAGTGTGACACCTAGCATTGTATTTCTTGATGACTTTTGTGTGTCAATTTCAGTAATCTAAGTACTTGCAGTGTGATGCCTAGCATTGTATTTCTTGATGATTTTTGTGTGTCCATTTCAGTAATCTAAGTATTTGCAGTGTGACACTTAGTATTGTATTTCTTGATGATTTTTGTGTGTACATTTCAGTAATCTAAGTATTTGCAGTGTGACACTTAGTATTGTATTTCTTGATGATTTTTGTGTGTCCATTTCAGCAATCTAAGTATTTGCAGTGTGAAACTTAGCATTGTATTTCTTGATGACTTTTGTGTGTCAATTTCAGTAATCTAAGTATTTGCAGTGTGATGTCTAGATTGTATTATGCCTAGCATTATATTTCTTGATGATTTTTGTGTGTCCATTTCAGTAATCTAAATATTTGCAATGTGACACCTAGCATTGTATTTCGTGATGATTTTTGTGTGTCCATTTCAGTAATCTAAGTATTTGCAGTGTGACACTTAGCATTGTATTTCTTGATGATTTTTGTGTGTCCATTTCAGTAATCTAAGTATTTGCAGTGTGACACTTAGCATTGTATTTCTTGATGATTTTTGTGTGTCCATTTCAGTAATCTACATATTTGCAGTGTGATGCCTAGCATTGTATTTCTTGATGATTTTTGTGTGTACATTTCAGTATTTGCAGTGTGACACCTAGCATTGTATTTCTTGATGATTTTTATGTGTCAATTTCAGTAATCTAAGAATTTGCAGTGTGATGCCTAGCATTGTATTTCTTGATGATTTTTGTGTGTCCATTTCAGTAATCTAAGTATCTGCAGTGTGATGCCTAGCATTGCATTTCTTGATGACTTTTGTGTGTACATTTCAGTAATCTAAGTACTTGCAGTGTGATGCCTAGCATTGTATTTCTTGATGATTTTTGTGTGTACATTTCAGTAATCTAAGTATTTGCAGTGTGACACTTAGTATTGTATTTCTTGATGATTTTTGTGTGTCCATTTCAGCAATCTAAGTATTTGCAGTGTGAAACTTAGCATTGTATTTCTTGATGACTTTTGTGTGTCAATTTCAGTAATCTAAGTATTTGCAGTGTGATGTCTAGATTGTATTATGCCTAGCATTATATTTCTTGATGATTTTTGTGTGTCCATTTCAGTAATCTAAGTATTTGCAATGTGACACCTAGCATTGTATTTTGTGATGATTTTTGTGTGTCCATTTCAGTAATCTAAGTATTTGCAGTGTGACACCTAGCATTGTATTTCTTGATGATTTTTGTGTGTCCATTTCAGTAATCTAAGTATTTGCAGTGTGACACTTAGCATTGTATTTCTTGATGATTTTTGTGTGTCAATTTCAGTAATCTAAGTATCTGCAGTGTGACACCTAGCATTGTATTTCTTGATGACTTTTGTGTGTACATTTCAGTAATCTAAGTACTTGCAGTGTGATGCCTAGCATTGTATTTCTTGATGATTTTTGTGTGTACATTTCAGTAATCTAAGTATTTGCAGTGTGACACTTAGTATTGTATTTCTTGATGATTTTTGTGTGTCCATTTCAGCAATCTAAGTATTTGCAGTGTGAAACTTAGCATTGTATTTCTTGATGACTTTTGTGTGTCAATTTCAGTAATCTAAGTATTTGCAGTGTGATGTCTAGATTGTATTATGCCTAGCATTATATTTCTTGATGATTTTTGTGTGTCCATTTCAGTAATCTAAGTATTTGCAATGTGACACCTAGCATTGTATTTTGTGATGATTTTTGTGTGTCCATTTCAGTAATCTAAGTATTTGCAGTGTGACACCTAGCATTGTATTTCTTGATGATTTTTGTGTGTCCATTTCAGTAATCTAAGTATTTGCAGTGTGACACTTAGCATTGTATTTCGTGATGATTTTTGTGTGTCCATTTCAGTAATCTAAGTATTTGCAGTGTGACACTTAGCATTGTATTTCTTGATGATTTTTGTGTGTCCATTTCAGTAATCTACATATTTGCAGTGTGATGCCTAGCATTGTATTTCTTGATGATTTTTGTGTGTACATTTCAGTAATCTAAGTATCATGATTTCCAATGAGCTATCACACACTTTTCAGAAACACAGAAAGTTAATAGCCAGAAAACATTCACATTTTGTAATTTTTGTCTGGATAAACAGCATTATATTCACCACAGGTTACTGATATTTTCAAGACCATGTTTTATTTCTGCTTTGTCACAAAAGCAAAAATGCCAGCAGACATTTCCATAAATATGTAACTGAATAATGTTGCTGACTAAAAGAAAAATAATCCAAGCATCTTTGCAAGTAGTAAGTTATCCATTCAGTAAAACCTCCATTTCTACAGAATTATTCAAAGATGTCTCTTAAAAGGAAACTTTCTGACTGGCCAAAAGAATTTGTAGGTTATTATATCATGACCCAAGTACCATATTAGAATTAATTGGCTCTTGTCTCAATATTAAGTCTTGCATAAAAAGATTACAATAGCATGCACAGTGTAAATGTCAGTGGGAACAAATCTTGCATAAAAGATTATAATAGCATGCACAGTGTAAATGTCAGTGGGAATAAGTCTTTCATAAAAGATTACAATAGCATGCACAGTGTCAATGTCAGTGGGAATAAGTATTTCATAAAAAGATTACAATAGCATGCACAGTGTCAATGTCAATGGGAATAAGTCTTTCATAAAAAGATTACAATAGCATGCACAGTGTCAATGTCAGTGGGAATAAGTATTTCATAAAAAGATTACAATAGCATGCACAGTGTCAATGTCAGTGGGAATAAGTATTTCATAAAATGATTACAATAGCATGCACAGTGTCAATGTCAGTGGGAATAAGTATTTCATAAAAAGATTACAATAGCATGCACAGTGTAAATGTCGGTGGGAATAAGTCTTTCATAAAAAGATTACAATAGCGTGCACAGTGTAAATGTTGGTGGGAATATGGGAAATGCTTAAAATACTTCTTTCTAACGCAAGTTAGTAAAAAAAATTCTTGCAAAATAATAATTACAAACTTATGGAAATATCTGTTGGTGTCTTCAATTTGGTATGACAATGTATCAATCAAGCTGAACATTCTTGAAAAATTACAGTGATGTGGGGGCAAGCTTAACACTCGGTCTTACCCCCCAAAAAATTACAAAATACTGACATTCTCCAACTCTTAACTTGTCAAAGGTCTATCTCATGTAGATATGTGATGGCTTGATGAAAAGGAAAATATTTTCACATTAAAATGTTACCAAGATCACCAAAAAGTGTCAGTGGAAATGTAAATGCCATTAAGAATTTGAGGGCTTCTTGTGACACTGAATTTTCTTGATTTGGTATAAAAACCTTGTTCCTACTATATATTTATATAATGTGACATGTTTTCCAAGGGATTTAAACCCTCTATTTTCACTCCAACACATTCTTATGATCTGGGCTCATTTTTGTGTCAGTTGTGTTTGTTCTTCTATTTACTTGCACTCTTATTACATTACTGGCTATAACACGCCATGACATAAAGTGCCTTTCCCAAAGACACACCAAGGCAGCTGACAGGTTGGCCTGGCTTGTTGTCAACCAATGATCTTTGAACCTCGAGTCTTACCAAATGAGCTACCATAACTCAGTTGATATTAGGTACCTGTGAAGAATACAATTCCGGTTCATTGTTATGTGGTGTAGTTTGACAAAAAGAAGGCAAATTAGGCATAAATAATTGTTAACTTAAATGAAAGTATTAAGCAATGTTGAACTTCAGTGCTTGTTAAGGATAGAATCTGCATCTACGTAGTCCCAAGACATGCAAGTAGAAAAGTTTTCCTCGCAAAGCCAATATTTCCCCAGAGAGGGCAGGTGGTTTTCTTGAGCAATGTCTGAAGAATATTTACCCTGGAGAGTGGGCAAATGGTTTTCTTGAGCCCTGTCTGAATGATATTTACCATGTCCTGATCCTGAGATGACCTGCCCTGGGTTTGGATTCACCATGCCTGTAAACCCTCCACTAGTTGCCCCTGGTGTGGGGTTTTGACCACTTGGACCCATGGGACCCATCACACCATATCCTGAGGGGAAGGTTGGTTTACCATATCCAGAAAATCCTGTCCATAGGTGGGAACGGGAACCACAGTAAGGGAACCATTCACTGGAGTGCATTCTGGATACTGGCAGCAAGGATCACTGGGATTGCTCTTCATCTGACACTCACTCCCCAGGTTACCAAATGAAGGGCACCTGTAAGTGAAATTGTTAAGCACTGGTAGTGTAAAACTATATGCATGTATTATAAACTTCAGATATTGGGATGCTGAAGTGAAAACTTGCTCATATATTGGGATGCTGAAGTGAAAACCTGCTCAGAGTTCAGTACATCAGGAAGAAGCACTGTCTTTTATAATACTACTCAGTTTTCTTTCTCTGATATAGATATTCTTATTATTCTGATTAAAGGAATTCTTTTAATTGTGATATTTTTTCTATTCAAGGTCTACACATGATTGTCCAGTTGTTTTAAACACTGGCAATGTTTATTGCAATTAATGTGTCGGTCAGTATTGAGCCTTCATCATGGTGAACCATACCTCAAAAAACAAAATTAAATAGTGCACAGTTAATAAAGTTTATCACTTGAAACCCCCCACCCCCTTTTACAAGATTTACATAATTTTATGTCTGTGTGACAGAGATATATCTTTATAATATGATAATGGTGGATGCACCTATTGCTCCTACTGTACTTTGCATGCATCAACTTTTGCACATGTTATTGCTGTCTATAGCTAGCAAGCAAAGTTTTTTGGGCTGACTGTGTAAGTAATCTCAAGTCAAATTTTAACAATTGTGGTGGGTATTTTTGTGAATTTATTTTCATAAATATATGAAGCCAAGGATTTATTTCATGCCCAGTTTATTTTTTAAAAATGTTATTAAATATGAGAAAATGCAGCTTGAAAACAATATCATCAATATAATGACATAAAATTAAAATTAATAGTTTTTAACAACTGTCTGATGATAAAGTTAAAGAGCAGAAATGGACAAGCAGATGCAAGCATATTCATAAATGCAACTTTTGACCTCAAAGACAGATTTAGTAGGACTCAAGCATTGGGGTTCCATTGCAGTAAAAATAGTATGTACACTTTTCAGTGTAGAAACAACCAAATGGGTCATTTATGCAAAATGAACAATCTCTTTCAAAACTCAATCATGATTTGAGACATGAAGGCCATGGCCTGAGTGTGAAGCATTACCATACAATGTGTGACCTTGACCTCAAGGTCAAAAAGATGAGCAAGAAAGACACAATGCATTGTCTCAGTTTTATAATGATTCATGCTAAGTGTAAAAAAATCCATCAAGTGGTTCAAAAAAACATAAGTAAATGTAATATACTAAGACAGTGACCTTGACCATGATGTCAATGGGGTCAATAGGTGTTTTATCTTAATAATTCAACTCAACTGCAAACAAAATCCATCAAGAAATTACAGACAAATTTAAAGATCTTAACAAAACCTAACCATATATTTTCTGACTGTGATATTGACCTGAAGGTCAAAGGGACAAGCAAGCATTTTGCAGAATAATGGGGCATAGTCTCATAATGGTTCATTCCAAGTATGAACAAAACTCATCATGGGTTTTAAGAAATATACTGTATATACTCACATAAACCAAATAATTTAGGAAGAAATAAAAACCTAGAAGAAGGGACTCGGTCAGCTTACCTGCAGGCCAAGGTCTAAACTTGAACATTTTAAAGGGGGTTTTTTTGTTGACTACCGTAACAGCTGTAAATCTTGGAGATTTTATTGTTGACCACAGTAACAGCTGTAAATCTTGGGACATAAAGAAACAGATATTTTTTCTGTGTCCTAAGACTTAAATGCATGTTAAAAATAATACATTTTCAGTGTCCCAACACTTACTAAACTGTTATAAACTACTGTGATTATTTTTGTTATTATTTTGCATGGTACATATTTTCTGATTTCTACAACATGAAATTAAATAAAGGTAAAAATGAAGACTTTATTTAGAGAAAGTAACTCAATTAGTTACAGAACTAATCTACCTTGAGGCCTTCTATCTGTTATGTACAACATATACAGTATATATAACATGATGTAATAAATCTGGCTTGACACTAAATAATTAAGTGATTTTAAAAATCAAAGTATCAAGCCTGGAACATATGCACAGGCATCCGTGAAAACATAAACATATGTAACATATAAAATATCATCCTGCATTGAAAAATTCAACTGTGAAAATGATGCAAAATTACAGGAAAGCAGGCAGCATTTATTTTACTAGAACTGTTCAATTGTCTAAAGATTTCATCCATTTGAGACACTGATTATGAAAAGAAGAAATGCTAGGAGCCTGCTTTATGTCACTGGGAATGTTGTTCCATACCAGTGGACCAGTATATTGAAAACTGTTTTTAAAACAATTCCTTCTTTGGCCTTAGTATAATGTAATTTTTACTTCTTATGGACCTTAAATTTGGAGTACCATCAGCATCTCTTTGGTGAAAGATATTGCTTAGGAAGACATGAATGGCTTTTCTGGATACTTTATACATCAATTTGGATTTTCTAAGAAATATTCTTTCATGTATTGGTATAATCTTTTTATTATTCATTGCATCCTGGAAATTGTCTATACATTGATCTAGAATTAAATGGCAAGCCCTCTTTTGCAGTCTTAAAAGTGTTGTTATGTTTGAATTAGAGGTATTACCCCAAATTACATTATAATAGTCCAGATATGGCTGATTATCACTTTTATAAAAGATGACCCTATACTGAAGAGAAATGTATGTTTTAATTTTCCTCAGTAGCCAAAGATAACAATTAACCTTTTTTGAAATACGTTTAATGTGAATAGACCAAGTAAGATTGTTCTCTACGAATATACCAAGAATTTTATTCTGAGAGGTCATATTAAGGCTCACATTGTCAAATAGAACCTGGGGTTTGTCGCTATCTAGACTTGCTCATTTTTTTTTGCGTTGTAACTAGTAGGGCTTTTGTTTTTTTCTGTATTTATGATCATACTGTTTTCCTTGCACCATACATGAAGTCTGTTGAGAACATCTTGTAAGTTATTTTCAAGTACCATTTTGGTTTTACCCATCTCAGACAGTGTAGTATCATCTGCATAGAGGTCAGTGGAAGAAATTGAAGTCTTAATCTTAAGAGGTAAGTTGTTGATAAATAGAATGAATAACAGAGGTCCAAGGATAGAGCCTTGTGGTACTCCACAATTAATATTTTTACTTTCAGAAAGTTGACCATTTAAAGATACTTTTTGCACACTATCAGTTAAGTAAGAAGTAAACCAGTTTAGGGAGTTTCACTGCATTGATATATTTTTAGTTTTTCAAGCAACATGTCATGGTCTACAAGATCAAAAGGTTTACAAAAATCAACCATAATAGGGTCTACCATTTCTCCTTGATCTAATGCTTTCAGCTATTTATCAATCGAAGATATAAGTGCAGTTTCACAGGAGTGATTCTGTCAAAAGCCAGACTGATTATCATGAATAAGATCATAAGTGTTCAAATAGTTGAGAAAAGAATCATGTACATGTTTTTCTAGCAATTTGGAGAGACAAGGAAGGTTAGAGATGGGGCTGTAGTTATTGACATCATCTTTTGTTCCTGCTTTCTGCAATGGTATAACCTTGGCAGTTTTCTATGTTTGTGGAAATTTATTAGACCTAATACTTTCATTGCAAATGAAAGCTATACTCCCTACAAGTGCAGACGCAGTTACCTTTAGTAGCCTTGGTCCAATCATATCAAGTCCTGTAGCTTTACAATCATCCATTTTTTAAATATATTTCAACACAAATTCTGGACTCATTTCAGGAATTTCAAACTTATATTGTTTGGTAGTTTTTAGCACAAGAAGTTTTGAGTTCCAGATCATCAGATGAAGTTCTGGGTTCTTTAAGTTTTTCAGCAAGGTAAATAAACACTTCATAATTCATGGGCTGGTTCGAGTTTACCTGGGAAACCGACTTGTGCTATAATGTACAGTACTTACACAGTGCAAATCACACTTAGCATCACTTAAAACCTTGTTTATTCCCAAAATATAGATTTTGCTTTATTTATTGTTTCTACCAAATGACATTCTTCCAGATTATATTTCAGCTAGACAGACATAGCCATTTCATTTACATTGATCACACACTCATGAGTAACTTTTTTTAATGATATAAGTGATATTAAAAACTGAGGGCATCTTTATGAAAAGGTAAACATGTTTAATTGTACAAGGCACATAACCACCATATATTCACATGACTGATATATGTTCATGACAATAACAAAGGCTAAAGTTCTGAATATAAATCAACTAAGATCAACATCAATCTATCTGTAACAAAATAATAATCTTCCACACATTGGAAATCTGGTTGTTTTGGCATCTCATTTACTTAAAATTGTCAAATTTGTCTTTTGCTTTCCAACAGCAATCCAGGCCAATTAGTCATTAAAACCCTGAAATTGGCTTTGGTAAAGAGAAAATTTGTCTGACAGCTATACCAGTACTTGATATGTAATTTCCTTTAAGTCCATAAATATTAGCATGGTTACAGTAGCTGTGTACAAGAGGGTGTAGGGTCACTTACATCAAAGCAATGCACTATTTCTGAAACTTCATTATTCTATTTTGGAGATATTGTTTAAGTTTAGTGTAGTGGTGCCTTTGATTCCAATCCAAGGGATGTACATGTACTCCATTCAGCAGGATGTACTTCATTCAATGCAAAGTTCAAAACTTCAACATACACAAAAATTGGTGGCACCATTATGTAAATATGCTCACTAGCCTAAATAGGAGTGTTGAACCAAACCCTATTGTTGTTTGATGTTGTCTTACTAGGACCACATTTTAATGAGATAGGTATTTACAATTTCAATTCAAAATAAAAATGTAATTACTGGTGCGCTGATACATAATTAGAATGCAATAATGTGTAAACAAACAATAATTAACAAGAGTCAAAAGGGAGAGGTACTGTTAGAGCAACATGTGAATATTGTTACACATATGTAATTTAATTACTTGTTTGTTAGTTTTAAAAATTTTTTATTTTATTTTATTTCATTTCATGTTACTGTAATGATAATTTTGTCTACAGGATTTAATTTTTTTTTAGAAATTCAGTTCAGTTCTGACTGTTTTTCTTATTCTCAAAGTAAACGGGTCATGATTGCAACATTGTATTTTTAGCTGACCTAGTTCTTGACCTTGATTCAGAATTGGTAAACACAGAGTGAAAATCATTGGTTGTAGTCAAGGTCATATTGGCTTGCATGTCAGCTCTGTTGTAAACAATGTTTTTTTATTTTTTTTATTATTGAATGTTATAGTATTATTCGTTCAGTACAATTGAATTCGTCCATTGCGGACGTGACAATTGACATATAATGTTTCTACACCGCGGTAAAGGGAGTGATCATGTGGCCCATCATGAGTGTCAAAATGACATATCTGTTGGGCTTCTTAACCCCTGTTATTATAGATTTAATTCAGTCGTAATTAATACCTTCAGAGCTGAAAGGTATTTTTGGTGTTGTTGCCATTTTAAATTGAGTTTTTATTTAAAATAATTTATTTTCCCTGGAGACTTTACTTGTGTCATTTGAATTCTTGGACAAAGACATTTATTGGATTATTATTCTTGGATTCAAAAAGGAACTGTTGACACATCAACACAAAAGAGGTTATAGAAGATGTCATCGCCCTCCATCTTGGAACTTCATCAGGATTCGAACTTTGATTCATTTAGAACTTTTAGTGATAGGACTTATCTTTTTAAATTCTAGGATTAATTTTTGGATTAGATTCACAAACCGTAAGTCCTTTTTCATATTATTACCTTGTTTTCTAGGGAAATAAATTATTCTGTTAAATTTATAAAGCTTGTTGGCTTCACTCTTTGCTTTGTTACTTTGTACAAGCCTAGACACGTAACAATATTCAATTCTTGTCAACATCTGATCAAATTATACACAAGTCTGAATCAGGCAGAACCAACAAGAGAACAGAAAATTAAATAAATTTATTGACTTTTCCAAAAATATTAATATTAAATTATAACATTTCTATGTAATAAAATTTATACATGCCAACCCTGAGAGAGGTATATCTGTAATTTTTGTTGATACAAGTTTACCTACATACACCACTCCCTCGATAACTCGCACCCTGATAACTCACGAACCCGCTTATAATGCTGGGTCATGCGTGGATCCCATTTTTTAAACCAGAAAATACCAAAAAACTCATCCCTATTTGTTGAACTTGAAGAAAATCGCGATCAAAATTAGTAACAGAAACTTTGATATGTCGCTCGTTTTATCATCGAAAACGGTAGATAGGACCAGGAAATTTTAATCAACGCTATGAAATATCAACTTTAAAAAGAAGTCATAAAATTTACTATATTTTCTTTCCAAATGACATTCTTTGTACACCGTAATTAACGATATTCAAGGAAATTTCGATCAATGAAAATGTCACTTACGTCTAGTGGAGGCAGTACTTTAATAAATAAATACCAATTAAATAATTTTTTTATCAACTGAAATTTGTGTTCTAGTTCTATCTTTTAGTCCAGTTTAAGTGTAATCATCATAAAATGCAATGTGTCCTCTTGTAATTAAATGTAAAATGTGTCAATCTACCGTAACAGCTTTGTCCGCGAACGTTTCTCTGAGAACCTAATTAAGTGCAGACCATGTTTTGATATCGGACTAGCGGAAGGATTTGTTGTATTGTTGCACTAAATAAAAAAGCAGGCCTCCTTTTTGGTTATCACGTTAATTACATCTTTTGAATCAAATAAAGGAGGTGGAATAAACAAAAAAGTCACAAGGCATACAAATTCTACATGCTTAAGAACCAGAGGACCTGGTCGCATGTCGGGTAACTCATTTCATTTGATCAATCGAATGCTGTTATAAAAGTTATTGTGTATGTTACTAAATAAACTACTTTAAATTAACCTGCTCAATCATGACTGTGATTTAAGATAGCAAGGCAACCAAGTGAAATGAATACTTCATAAAATAAAGAGCTTTGTTTCATAGAAACGGACCATTGTGGGGAAAACGAGTTTCAGAGAATTCCTCAATTCGCACATACAGATATCCTCAACGATGATGAGAAGTTTTTCGCTGTTACTGGCAACGAAATCATGGCATCATTATTTTACAAACTGAACAATTCAGAAATTGAGTTTCGATGTAGACAATTGTCTCACGAAATGTTGGGGTTATTTTTGATAAAAAGGAATCTTGTTTAGTAGTGTATCAACATTTAGTCTGGTTCCCTGCTTTGCTGACTCCTTGTTTTGTAAAATACTATACACAATACTCCGGGAATGAGACTAGTCAACAAAACAAAAAGCCATGACATAATTCACAAATGTTTATGTGTGCCGTGTTGGTTATTGAAACCAGTTGGAATCATATTATAAATTTTTGAAATGTTGGACATTTTGAAAATAAATGTAATAACTCACAACTTCATCGGTAAACGTGCTTTATTGACGATTATTCTTGATGCGATTATAAAACGTCATTAAACAGCCCAGTTACCCACCCCCCTTCCCGCTCAAACCCTGCTGTTTTCTGGATGTGTAACAGATTTTTTTTAGGTCCCTCGGTAACTTGTGCCCTCGCTTATAGTGCGGTCTATGTTTTCGGATCCCGATGTGCGCAAGTTATCGAGGGAGAGGTGTAAATGCATTTAGAACTTACCATGTATATCATGTGATGTTGTCTTGGACTTGTGGGTCAGTTTATGCATGGGTCATGCACTTTTGAATGTTTTTACCTATTCATTTTTGGGGAATCAGCTTATATGCAAGTATATACACAGTAAGTGAATTAAAAAACTGTAACTAAAACATTAAGATAAATTTCATATAACAAGCCAATGAAGCAAGTAAGCATGTAACAGAATGAATTACCTTAGCTTATAATGATTCATACTAAGAATAATGAAAAATTGTGAACAGGTTTAGGAAATAACTGCTGGAAAAATGAAAACAATGTCTCTCTTTCCCATTTAAATTGGCTTTACAAAATTCCTGGAACTGCCCCTGGACCTTGCCATGAGGCCAACATTTGATTTGCATACTACAGTATGAATCACATTGCTATCAAATGATATATTCTCTTGAATAGTTTTGCTCCAATCTCTGGTTCTAAATGTCCCAAGTGGACATGTGGTGAACAAAAACAAAATTTTTGTTGTGTAATCAATGAGTCAGGCACAGGAATGTGATTCCTGACACAATATCTTGTCATACTATTTACATAAATTTCTTAAACTGAAAAGCTTTAAAAAAAAGTAGCCAAAACAATTATCAGAAATTTATATTTACCTGTGCCATCATCCTTACATTCAAGTCAACCATCTGATAATAGTAATGGTCACATAGTGGTAATGATCTTTATCTCTTTAACCATTCAAATCTCCTAAAGTTTAAAATTAAAACATTACCACAAATGTGTTTAAAAAATTATGACTGTTCCTTACATCACCCTGACCTCTAAGCTTAGTAAATGTATATAAATAGAGTAGTCAACATAATTTTCAGGTGGGTAAATAGTAATTAGTAATTATCATTCAAATATTATTAAAGCAGACATATAAATTACATACAAAATAGCAGACAGCTGGAAGACTGACAGATGGAATAAATAACTGGCATGATTTTAATGACAGGTATTTAAATAGTGTGTGCTAATTTTCAAAAACTCACTGACACACAGTGAATTAAGATATTGGCAACTTCATTACTGTAATCACATATATTCTTACAGTTAAATTTATCAGTACAATGTGCATTTTCAGTTCAAATTTCCTTTATAAATATAAATACTTACTTGGATGAGCATCGGAACCGCCCTGTGGATTCATCTTCACATATACAGGAGTAATCACATCCATCGTTCCACCTCATTCCCTGGTTGTACAATACGCCTTTGTACAAGCATCCATCTGAAATTTGTAAAAAATGTTAAATACATACCTGATCACATTAATGTTTGGAAAATTAATACTACCTTCCAAATTCAGCCCTCCAAAAAGATAAAAACTATCGGCATTCTGTCTATATGCCATAAAGACCAAGTAAAGTAACTCTTATCCATTACATTTCCAGTTTCAAGCATACATTGATTAGAATGCGCATATTCAAGGGAGGTGTTTAATTGTAGATCAGTTAAGTATTTTTGGAGAAACATCATTTAGTGACAAATGTGTTTGGAATACACTCTTCCATCACATTAATGTATGGAGAAAAGGTAATAGGAGAGGAGAATGCTAAGCATCTTATCTCTACCATGGGCACCATTCAAAGGAAGAACACAGGGATTCCCATAAAAAGGATAACCTGCATTTCTAACAGGCAAACAGCATAAACAAAGGTCACATAACCTGTGATGACATGATGAAGATTCCAAATTTCCATGCATCAGCTGACCTTTTCAACAATAAAACGAGTGATATTTTGAACTTTCATTCACCAGTTCTGATCAAGATTTATTAACATTAAGCAAAACAGTAACAAAATCTTTGCCTGCTCTATAAGAAAAAAAACAACAGGATCCACACCTGTCTCTCCATTATATGTAGATTCACAAGTTATTAGGGCAAGGTAAAAGAAGGTGTGTGTGTGTGTGTGTGTGTGTGTGTGTGTGTGTGTGTGTGTGTGATTTATAGCTTTAATGTGGCTTGAACAATTCTATTCATATTGCTATGTTGTCTGCAGTGTGGCAGTTTATACTGATGTCTAGCACTGGGGCATCATGCCGCAGACATGTAGCATCATGTCCCACCAAGTTACATTTTCCTGACACCAGGCCAACCAGTCCTAACACTAACCTCCTAATGCTGAGTGCCAGGTGAGGTGCCTGCTAGTGCCAATTTTATAAGTCTTTAGTATGACTCAGCTGGGATTTAAACCCGTGACCTCCAGCATCCAAGGTGGATACTGTAACCAATTACACCAATGGATTAGTCAGAAAAGGTAGTGGTACCATATGAAATTGTTAAAACATAAGAGAAATGAGCATAGTTTTGGACATGTACTTGCTGAAATATACACTGAGTGCCTCTATAAACGAATATGAAAACAAAAACAATATTGTGTGACATCATGGAAGTGTTCTGCATAACGTCACATACATGTTCTTTGCCTGTACAAGAGTGTGTCTGCGCAGCATGGAATATGTAGTACATGTGTTGAGGGTAACAATTAAAATCCAGGAAAACCTGTGTGTTAAATTCGTAGTCTAGGAAATAATTTTGACCAAATGGCTTCATTTTGTGTCTTTTTATGAATCTCTGACATTATTTTTCTCTTTCAATGCTATGCAAGAGTTATTTATGTGTGAAATTTTGCTCAGCCATTCAACATGATATTCAAAACAATTTTTCTCATCAGTGGAGGTGTCCTCATTCCAAATTTCAAGGAGTAATCATATCTTCTATGTCTCTTTCAGGTTCATTGATTGTAAGTATTATTATTTTATTTTAAGGAATGTTGACATCAGGATATGAACACATGATTCAAAATGGAAGATCTTTGTTCTTGTGTTTGACTACATTCGGCCCAATGGCAGGCTTATTGTAGAAGAAACTTTCAAAATTCAATGAACCCTACTATCAGACTGCCAATTTTGGTAATACATTCTATTGATGACTTGTGTAACAGAGTCAGTCCTGGTTATGAATCCTTTTCACACTTAAATCAGAGAACGCAGTCTTACATGATTTATTCTAAATTCCCACAATTGTTACTTGTTATCACTGCATTGTAAAACTTAATGTACATTCTGTTTGAAGAATGATAACATGTCCCAAAGAAATAAAACTTTGCCTTTAAATTCTTACAATGGAAGACTATCAATCTATTGTGTTTGATTCAAAATACCTCACTAGAAGGCAGCAGCTTCTCGGGATTCTCTAAAAGTCAAATTTACACTAGTCCCACAAAACAATTATCAGATGATGATGATAATTACAGTCTAAAGTACAACACAAACTGTATAACTGTTTGTAATGTAAAGCTTACATTGGAATAGCAGAACAAGCTGACCTCAAGATATGGTCAAGGAACTGATAACAAGCATAATGGCTTGATCTTCAAAGTTTTGAATTCATCAGAAAATATGCAGCCCTACAAAGTTACAGTAAAATCTTCCTCCCTTCAGGAAACAGACACTGAAGACAAAAGTGGTGAGGAAATTTTAGCTGAGCTAGCTAGAGAAAGCAATAACAAAAACAAATTGCTCCTTAAGGCCATCACAAAGACTGATACTCAGTCAGATAAAGTTTCTGAACTGCAGGGAATAACTAAAGGCAGTGACAGAACTAGTGAGAGAAAACAAATTACTTCAACAATTACTTGCACAAATGACAGCAAAAGCCAATAAACTGTCAAAGGAATGTGAGTCTTTAAAACCCAAACAGGAGTCAGCAAGGAATAAATATGAAAAACTTGAAGAACAGCTGTCAGATTTCAAGACAAAACTAATGAGCCTTGCAAAAACAAATAAAACCATCAGATGTGACCAAAGTAAGACATCAAGCCATTGCCTTATTCTGGAAGAGGACAATACAAAAATGAAAGAGAAAGTAAAACATTTAAATGAAGACAAAGATTAACTCCTGCCAGAAATTATGCAGCTTAAAAATGGCAATGATGCTTCAAACAGTATGCAGTACATGATAACATTATAAATATGACAAAAACATTGTCAGTACTCTGAAAGAAGAATCACAAAAGCACATTAGTGAAATGAGCAGGCTCATGAAAATAAACGAATATACCAAGAAAGAAAATAATTCCAAACCCACTCAGAAGATAGGGAAAAACCCTACAGCCCCTCAAGCTACAGTAGAAAACTTTCTACAACACAATTTTGCAAATAGCAATAAAGTGTCTTTCCATCTTTGACATAACAGCTTTAGATTTCATTATATACTGGATTCTACCAAAGACAGAGAAGAAAACATTTAAAGAACTTGATAATTCAAAAAAAAAAAACCCACTCCCATAATTGGAGACTAAATTATTACAAAGGTTAATGTAAGAAGTCTGAAAACTTGGGTTCAATTTAAGTGCTTACCAGAAACTGGTTATATATTTGTGTGTGTGTGTGTGTGTGTGTGTGATTTAGATTTTTAACACAGCTTTAACACTTTTTCAGTCATATCAATATGGCATCTGCAGTAAGGCAGTTTATAGTGATGTCCAGCACTGGGACTTCATGCTGCAGACATATTGCATCATGTCCCACCAAGTCACATTACCAGGCTGTCCAGTCATAACACAAACCTCTACATGTTGAGCACCAGGTGAGGAAACTACTAGTACCATTTTCACAAGTCTTTTGGTATGACTCAGTTGTGGCTTGAACACACAACCTCATGCATCCAAGGTTTATGCTCTAACCACTAGGCCACTGGAGCGGTCTCATATATTTGATGCCATGATAACAACTGACATTTCTCAATATGACACCATTATACTCAGTGTTGGCAGCAATGATGTAAGTAACAATGTTCATATTTACCAGACTGAAACCAATTTTTATAACATCCTAAACAACATATACATGGAAAATGGAGCTATAAGTTTTCAAAACCAACACATTTATCCCGAAACTTCAAAGCATCCTAGTTCATGTACCCACTAGGATAACAGAGGTGTCTGAAATACTAATGGATCACATTTACACTAACAATGCTGACAATATCATAGAAGTTTCAGTTCCCCAATATTCCATAAGTATTCAGTTCACCAATATTCCATAAGTGATCATTATCCTATATGCTGTACATAAAAATTAAGTTAAAAAGTCAAACCTGTCAACACAAATATATTAAGTATTGAATACTAAAAATATTCAATTCACAAATATGTCTTAAAGTACTGAAAGATATCCCTTGGTCAGTAATTGAATCTATGATGACCAATTAGATGTGCTCCTATCAATTTCACACGAGTCAAGCAACAAAATCAACCAAACTGGATTCCAGATAATATACTGAATGCTATTAAGACAAGGGAGAGATTTCATAATTAAAAGATACCAACAATTACTGATTATGGAGAAATGGAGTCAAGTCAACGATTCAAAAGGCAAGGAAATCTTATTATTCCACTGAAATATCTGATAGTATTACGAAAAAGAATCCTAAAAAACTCTGGAAAACCTTCAATGACTTGAAGGGCAAATGTGTCAATAACCTGCCATTTACATGTATTAGTAACGAAAATGGTGAGATTTAGGAAGAACCTCTTGAAATTGCAAATGCACTAAATGATTACTTTGTGAATATAAACAAAAAAGTTGAGGATCTCACAGCTCATGAAAGTTTCTCCAGTGATGAATTAAATAAGCATATTTCCTCAAAACTTAGCAAAGAAGAGTGCTTCAAAATACGTAAAATAAGCCTTGAATTCATTTTTAATGAATTAGACCAACCTGATGTCAGAAAAGCAACAGGTAATATAAATGCTAAATTCCTAAAACTCTCATCTCAACTGATTGTACCTTCACTTATGTAATCTTCAATCTTAAGTATTTCCACAGGTATTTTTCCAAACAGGCTAAAACTGTCAAAAGTAACTCCAATACGTAAGAAGGGAGATCTTTTTGATATAAATAACTATAGATCTATATGAGTTTTATCATCATTTAAAAGAGAGAAAGACATGTTTGTAATGAATTTAGAAACTACACCTCTCCTTTGATAACTCCCACACAATGGGGTCCATAAACACAGATTGCACTATTAGCGAGGGTGCCAGTTATCAAGGGACCCCCATAACAATATGATCTGATGCCATCCTTGCTGGACATGGAGAAAAACCATTTGGGTGGTGGTGTGTGAACTTGTCTGTTTGATGGCTGAATACTTGTTTTAAAATTGCATTGGGAATAATTGTCAATAATGTGCTTTTTCTAAGTAAGTTAATCATTCTTATGTAAAAGTGACCTTTATTTTCAAGATGCCCAACCGCTGAGAGATCATTAACATTATCCCAACTGGTTTCAACAACTGTCATGTGTACGTGAAAACATTGTGTATTACATCACTACTTTATATTGTTCCTGAGTAATCTGGTTCCCTGATCCTTAAGCTCCTGCTGTGCTCTCTACTATAGTGGAATGCAATGCAAGGAGCATGCAAATCAGGGAACCAGACTTGTTATTAATTCAAAATCACAAATAAAACAGGATTCCTTTTGTTAAAAAAAAAATGGATCATGTAGTTCATGAAACAGCCATCATCGTCAAAAGCAAATTTTTAAAAATTTCCTATTAATAAAATATTGATGCCATGATTCATGTCAAGTGATAATGAAACTTACTTCTCATCCGTGAGGAAATCTCCAAGTGCCAATTCAATAATTTACAAACTTCAAACTGTGAAACTAGCTTCTCATTAATAAAACATATCTGTGAAACAGAATTTTATGTCATCAAGTATTCATTGTGCTTGGTTGTCTTCCTATCTGAGATCAAATGATTATGCTAATTTAAGGTAGTTTAATTAGATTATGTTCACCAAAATAAAAATTTTAACAATGTTCAAATGATCACTTGAAATGAGTTGATCTGACACTTGACCAGGCCCACTAGCTCTTAACACAGGTTGGATTTGCATGCCTTTTAATTTTTCATTTATTCCACCCCTTTTATTTGATACAAAAGACTAATTAACATGGTAATTCAAAGAGGTCAGCTTTAATTCAATGCAACAATACAACAAATACTTACACAAATTAGGCTTCAAAATACCATTGACACTTAATTAACTTCTCACAGAAATGCTCACAGACATAGCTGTTACTGTAGACTGACATGTTTCACATTTGAATACAACAGGGCAGATTATATTTGTGTTCATTACACTTAATCCAAACTTAAAGATATCACAAAAACACAGATTTCCCTTGATTACATTATTTATTTAATTGGTATTTATTTTAGTGCTGCATCAAGTAGGCATTAATGACAATTTCACTGATCAAAATTTCATTGCATACTGTTATTTACAGTGTACCAAGAATGTTGTTTGCAAAGAAATGTTAACAAAATACATGACTTCTTATTAAAAGTTGATAATTTCATAATGTAGATTCCACCATTTTTGACAATAAAACAAGCGATTTATCATGGTTTCAATTACCAATTTTGATTCCGAATTTCTTTATGTTAAACAAATAGTGGCCACATTTATGGTACTTTCTAGTAAAATAAAAATGGGATCCATGACTGACCCCACGTTATAAGCAGGTTCGCAAGTTACCAGGGCTTGAGTTATCAAGGGAGTGGTGTACCTGGAATCATTTAATCTGCTACATTCATAACAATCAGGATTCCATGCCAGACTACTCTAACTAGAACGGTGAATGATTGGTTAACAGCAATAGATCAAAGTAACCTTGTAGGTACAGTGTTTCTTGAACTTACAAAGGTTTTTGACTTTAAAAGTCACACAATCCTGATGGAAAAGCTCAGAGTATATCAAGTTAACCATGAGAGCTTAACTTGGTATCAAACCTATCTTAAAGGCAGACAAGTTTCTATTTCAGATAAGAAACTGATTAGGACAGGTGTTCCACAAGGATCAGTTCTTGGACCATTACTCTTTCTGCTGTACATCACTGTTTTACCATATCACATTGAGCTATCCACCAAAAACGTGTTTGCAGATAACATGACATTATATAACAATGGATCAACAGGCTATGAGATAGAACTAAATTAAATAAAGATTTGGTAAAACTAAATAATTGGTGTGAGCACAATGGTATGAAGATAAATGCAGGCAAATCCAAAGCCATGATCATAGGTAGTCAAGCAGGAGTAAAAGCTGAAAAAAAATATTTCAAAGTAATGATAAAAGGAATGGATATACAACAATCTGAAAATGAAAAACTACTTGGCATCATGATAGACAATATCTTGTATTGGAAAATGCAAGTTGATAAGTCGTTAAAAAAGTTAACTCATTCTTTTATCTCTTGAACATAATGAAATCTTATCTCCCTCAAGAACATAGAAAGATATTCTACAGTACATAAATAATGCCACACCTAGAATATTGTTGCTCTGTCTGACACTGGTAATAGCGGTACAGAAAATCAGGAAAATTTACTGAAATTTCAAAAAAGACCAGCTATAGTTATTCTTGATGCTGATTTACATACACCATCAACAAATCTTTTTAAAACCCTACAGTGGCTTCCATTTCAGCAGAGAACTCAATTTCAGAAGGGTTTACTAATCAATAAATCCTTACATGGTTTGGCTCCTGATTATCTTAAATGTAATTTTAAATTTGTTACAGATATACATATGTATGAAGCAAGATCCATCTCAAACAACAAGTTATATTTACCTAACCAAATTCAGAGTTTCATAAGAAGAGTTTTGCTTTTCTGGAGCCAAATTATGGAATTCCATACCAAAATGACTCACGCCAAGCTTTTAAAAAGCTTCTTAGTCAACATCTACATAAACAATCATTTGTGGAGGTGATATAGAAGATGAGATTTCTATACAGAGTGGTTCATGCTTACATTTCTATACACAGTGGTTCATGCATACATTTCTATACACAGATGGTTCATGCATACATTTCAATACACAGTGGTTCATGCATACTTTTCTATACACAAATGGTTCATGCATACATTTCTATACACAAATGGTTCATGCATACATTTCTATACACAGTGGTTCATGCATACATTTCTATACACAGATGGTTCATGCATACATAGGCAATCCTCTAAATCAGATCCTCTGTACCCTGGCTTCATCTGCAGACTGATTACATATCTTGGTCCCACTTGTTAACCTCAAGTTTCTCTGCACGCTGGTTTTGGTCCCACTTGGTAACCTGTCTTCATCTACAGACAGGTTACATCTTTTAGTCCCACTCTGTAACTTGGCTTTCTCTGCCAACTTTTGGGTTCATTTAGGCCACCTGAATACTAATAAATCCACATGTTAATACACACCTTTACAACACAACCATAATTTTGCAACCCCAATGTGTCTGGTTTTGTACATATTTTGTTGTTTTATTTAGCTATGTCAGCTGAAATTACCTATTGCTTTAGCTGTCAGTGGTGGTGCTTCAGTTGGAATCATACCAGGAGCAAATGTCTGCCCAGGCATTGGGGTGGGGACAGCAGTTGGCATTGTGTTGGGGACTGGATAACCCCCTATTGTCCCTGGCTGTGTCTGAGAGCCTGTAAAAATTCCTACAAACCCATTACACTTGATGGTCGGGCAGCATTCAGCTGCTCCTTGTGACTCTGTACACCCAAGAGGAAGGTTGATGTAGGTGGGACACCTAGTAGACAAAAAAATAAAATTGTTGAACATTGTGATACAAGTGCCTAGATATCACCATGATAATGTACAAACTCCCTATGGTCCCAAATTCAATTCCAGGTTAAAGGTAACTCCAGGGTTGGGGGCATACTCCTGGAATTTTAGTTTCCTTCATTTCAAAGATGATACAAAATTAATATCTTAGTCATCAAGAACATTTTTATAAGCTGACAGAGCTTGTTCAACTGTCTCAAAATCAAGCTGAATATCAATGCATAACAAGACAAAACAAGTTTGTAACTCATATGTGATAAATATTTATACTGAAACATACAGCAATAACCATACTAATTTGAAAAGAAATGTTGAAGAAATTTGTTTTACATGGATGTGTATTCAAAACAAAAGAAAGTGGCATCTATGTTATGTATATTCACTTGGCATTAATTGGGAACATGAAAATTACTTTCATGAAAGTAAAAGAATACACATTTGAATTGCAAGTCTGACATATGATGTGAACACATGAGAGGGTCAGTTATTTCCCAACCATGCATACTTGCCATACATATTCATATCTCACCAAAATTTCAGTGAAGGTTTTGGTTCAAATTTTACTGAAATCTCATTAAAATTTCAGTGATATATTTGTGAGATCTCACCAAAAATTTAAGTGAAATCTCACTAATATTTTGAGAAAAATTTTCTGAGAAATTTTTGCTGAAAGTTTGGGTGAAAATATTAGTGAGATTTTTACTCAAATTTCAGTCACATGTTCATTAGGGAACACTGTCACAATTCCATTTTTTTTATTTATCTGTACATTAAATATGGTATAGCACTGACAGAACAATGTCATAATTCCATCTATTGATCAACACATTAAATATGGCATAGGACTGACAGAATAATGTCGTGATTCCATCTATTGATTTATGCAGTAAATGTGACAAAGCACTGACATAATAATGTCATGATTCCATCTATTGATCTATGTAGTAAATATGGCATAGTACTGACAGAATAATGTCATGATCCCATCTATTGTTCTACCGTATTTACCGTATATGTTGGGACACTGTACTTGCTGCAACACCATAAATTAATTTTAAAAGTAATTTTTTTGTGCACTATATGTTCTGGGACACATTGTTTTTTTGAGTTGTAAGTTGTGGGACACCTTTTAAATCATTCAAAACTTACACATCAGAAAATGCACTCCAACTGAAATATTATTTTAAAATATATAAAACTGTGTACTTGAGACAAAATGTTTAATCCACTGCAGCAGCATCTCATCAACACAACCCTTCTCCTGCACACATGTATGATCCATTCTTTCGGTTCATGAATTTTTTTTTAGCTTTCTCATACTGTGAAAAATTGTTAGAGGCAACACATCACTTGAAGAGGAAACTGCAAGGACTAAAGTCAAATTTTTTCAAATCTGCACCAGACTTGCTAATTCTCACACTTTTGACACCCATTTTATTGTCAGTTCATCCAGGAAGGCGATCAAAGTACACTAGAATTCCATCCATGCTAATGATCATATTATCAGCAAAATCATCTGCACCTCTTCTGGTCTTCACAAATTCATCATATGATTTTATTTTCTCCAAATCTTCTGGGTGACACTGGGCCATCAATGTTGGTACATGAAGCACTATACTGTGTCACTTTACAATTGTCCCATTGTTTCAATATATTTTCAAAATTACCATAAATAACGGTGAAAAGAATCAATGTTAGCTTCCATATCTCAGCCATTTTTGTATTTAAAAAAAAAAAAAAATCAGCACACTTGAAAGAATCCACAGTCAGCTTTCGATGTCAGCTTGCTTTGTAATAAAATAATCTTTGTATTGATATCCTTAAAATAAAAAAGGTAAACAAAGTCAGCTTATGAGGTCAGCTTGCTTTGTAATAAAAATAACTTTTGTCTTTGATGTCCTGTCGGTAAGTTCAAAGAAGGAGTTTACTGTTTCTCAATGTTCATGTCAATGAACAATGTGGCGTGTGTTATTGGACATAAGCGATACACGCTACAGTATGTAAGCCTAAGCTACCTATACGGATTTCGTGGACATTTTTATTCTTTGATGCTAATGTTGAGAAAAAGGAATAAATGATAACAATACATGGTTAGTTTCATTCTTTTTATTATCAAATAAGCATTTTGTTTATCTATTTTATTGCATTGTGCAGTGGGGGGGGAGCACAAATACAATATAAATTTATTTTGTTTCTTAGGACATGAAAAACAGTTTCACCATAAGTTCTGGGACAGGAAAACAAAAAAATTATTTATTGTGTCCCAATATATACTGTAAATACGGTAGGCAGTATATATGGTATAGTACTGACAGAATAATGTCATGATTCCATCTATTGATCTATTCAGTATAAATGGTATAGTACTGACAGAACAATGTCATGATTCCATCTATTGATCTATTCAGTAAATATGGCATAGTACTGACAGAATAATGTCATGATTCCATCTATTGAGCTATGCAGTAAAGATGGCATAGTATTGACAGAATAATGTCATGATTCCATTTATTGATCTATGCAGTAAATGTGACAAAGCACTTACATAATATAATGATTCTATCTTTTGATCTATGCAGTAAATGTGAATGAGCAAACATCATTGTTGTAATAGCAAAGAAAGTTTTAATTACTTTTTGTGGCATCTGTAAAAGCCGACATGTGCATTTTCACAGACACATTCAAGATCGCATCCATCTTCCCATATGGCTCCTTGATTATACTGCTGGCCCTTATATAAACACTTGTCTGAAAATAACAAAGACACTTGTCTGAAAATAACAAAGACACTTGTCTGAAAATAACAAAGACACTTGTCTGAAAATAACAAAGACACTTGTCTGAAAATAACAAAGACACTTGTCTGAAAATAACAATAACAAAGACACTTGTCTGAAAATAACAAAGACACTTGTCTGAAAATAACAAAGACACTTGTCTGAAAATAACAAAGACACTTGTCTGAAAATAACAAAGACACTTGTCTGAAAATAACAAAGACACTTGTCTGAAAATAACAAAGACACTTGTCTAAGTTAGCAAACACAAATTGCCTAATATTAGCAAACACACATTTGACCGAAACCTGCAACTGACAGACTGATCAGCAATATTCTAATCACACACCTGTCTGAGACAGCAACATACTTGTCCAAATTATTTAAATCACATACCTATCTGAGATAGCTGGACATACTTATTAAAAATTTCAAATCACACATTTCTCTGACATTCCAATCAAAAACTTGTCCAAACTAGAAAACCAAATATTTTCCTGAAATATTAGTCAAACTTTACTGATATACAGTTGAACCCATCTTGAGACACGACACTTCTGTTGGCAAAAATGTTGTATCTCAAGACAGGCGATCTCTCACTACTGGTCAGAACACTATAATGATTAATCAGTGCACTGAAAATGTGCTCTCTTAAGACAGATTGTCTTTCATGGCAGTGGTATGACATTACAGGTTGTCTTTCATGGCAGTGGTATGACATTACAGGTTGTCTTTCATTCTTTCATGGCAGTGGTATGACATTACAGGTTGTCTTTCATGGCAGTGGTATGACATGACAGGTTGTTTTTCATGGCAATGGTATGACATGACAGGTTTTAGAGCATAACATACAACTGTCTAAAACATGCGAATCACACACACATCAATGTCTGCACAAATAAAATCTCCACCGAAAACAAATTCATGACTTCATGAACAATCATGAACTGTTCATGAATGTTCATGAATGTTCTTGAAATGTTCATGATCACATCATTTGAGTTCATGAACAAATATTCATGAAAGTTCCTCAACTAAGTTCATGAACACTTCAAAATTTTGATGAATCATTTACTTGAAATTCATGAACACACTGATGAACTTTTATGAACTATTATAAGATCATTGAAGTTCCTGAAATGTCATGAACTTGCTTCATGAACAATTCAAGGACTTTGATGCACCACTAAGATATTTCTCAAAAATGTATATGAAATTTCTATACCATTATATTCATGAAATGTTCATGAAAATTCATCATACAAACTTCTCACAATATTAGTGAAATATAAATAAAGGTGAATATTTTTGAAAAAAATGATATGATACTGTATAAATGTTCATAGAGATCTTTTATTTAATACTTGTGTACTTCACCTGAGAAGTTCTGGATTAATATGGGAAAATATTTTCTGGCAATCATCAATAAACTGTACTTGTTATAAAAGCTTTCAATGACTTTGTTCTAATATGATATGATTTGTTAATGATATGATTCGTTAATATACCCGTGAGATTTCAGCAGCTGAGCCTCCTTTTCCCCACAAATGAAAGAGCATGCAAACAATTCTGCAACAAGTAAAAACCTTGAACAAAAAACGTGGACTCCCGCGGAATGGACAGATGAGAATATTTTCAATATCATTTCTTTTAAGTAAGTACAAGTGCAGAGAATCGATTATGAAGAATATGAAGGAATTGACTTGGTGAGAGCAAAATTAGGCGGAAAAGCGTACACAGCCAGGATCATCAAAATTACAGTATCTTTTTCTTGGTCATTCATGATTATTTCAGTGGAAGTTATATGGATATTTTATTGGTTTTTATATGTCACCATATTAGTTTTAACCAAACTAATGATACATAATTTTTTTCAGACCCAATTTAAACTTGCTCTTCGAATTTTTGAAAATCACTAAACATTATCATACCCCCCCATTTTGATCTTGATACCAGATGCGGTGCTGCATCTACGATAGGAATTTAGATGTTTGGTATCGTTTTCTGTTTCATGACATCATTATTTCTATGATCTGATGTAAACTGGTAAATTAAAACAAAAAAATAATTAAACTAGTTAATGTGTCAATATGTACACAATACAGGTGCAAATAACAACGTGATGAAACCAGAAGCAGCTATACACAACATGCAGAGTCGCAATGGATGCATTAGTGACATCAGGGTCTATACCACACAAGTCTGACATTTTATCCATAGAAAATGATGAAAATTTTTGAAAGCACGAAATAACCGTTATCTGTACTAAAATTATATATATATATACAGATAAGGTTATTTAGTGTAGCAATGTTGTCAAAAATTTTTGTCATATTTTATTGATTAAAACATCTGACTCCTGTGACTATACCTGTAGCTAGTCAGCTTCAGTTAAAATACAACTAGTGACAAAATTTTCCAATAATATCAATGCTCATTAAGTTGTGTATCAAATGTAAGGTAGTAAATAA
Source organism: Megalonaias nervosa (assembly GCA_016617855.1). Lineage (NCBI taxonomy): Eukaryota > Metazoa > Mollusca > Bivalvia > Unionida > Unionidae > Megalonaias > Megalonaias nervosa. The sequence continues at coordinate 106,293 of JAECUM010090656.1, forward strand.
CTCTGAGTTGGATTATAATTGTTCCAGTAAATAAAGTGGGGTACAAAAATAATGTGCTAAAAGCTGAAGAAAATGTTGATCAGAGGTTATCTGTAATTAACTAACTTATCTTTCTTTCAGATCAGACAGCAGAAAAGTAACATTATTAGAAGATGAAGTTTGTAGGTTAAGGAGGAAAATTTGAAAACTGGAGGATCCTATGACCAAGATGGAAGAGACATTAAATAGTGACTGCTGCAGCAATGTTAAAGATCCAAACAGTAATCAGATGGAACAGTTTAAGTTGCAGATGGAGACATTCAGCAGTGACAATGGGTGGGATTTGATTAAATTATAGTCCCTGAACGTCTTTACAAAAGAGTTATCTGACAGGTCAGTCTCTGGGAAAAAGATTGGTCAAGTCAGGAGAAACCCCAATGGAAAGACAGCCCCTTGATGATGAAAGTTAAATATGCTTCAACAGTTGATTGAACACAACTGCCCCAATATCTCTTGAAAAATTTTCAAAGAAAGATTACAAAACATGCAAAAAGTGTTGCTAAGAGTAAAAAAAAAGAATATCGCTTGTCAGTTTACATGTTCTTTGTTGCATGTTAGAAATTTATCTGAAATTAAATACCATTTTAAGATAATATGTTGCATTTTATACTGTTTTAAAAAACCCACATCTAATGTTATTTTATGATTCAGGAAGAAATAGATATTTGTGAGTTTGTCTGATAATTAATTTTTTTTATTGGAACTGTTCATGAAGTCATGAATCATTCATGAGAAACTTTGTTCATCATAGTTCATGAATATGTTCATGCACTTGTTCATGAATAATGATGACCTAATTTGTGAACTTTTATGAACTGTTCATGAATTCAGTTCATGAATGTTTCATGAACTGTTCAAGAACAGTTTGTGAAGTGTTGGTTCATGAACAGTTTATGAATTCATAATTTCATGAACTGATCATTTTCAGTTCATGCACATTCATGAATAGTTTATGAACCTTTTGATGAACTTTCATGAATGGTTCATGAACTAGGTTCATGAACCATTCAAGAACAGTTCATACCAGTTCATGAATTGTTCATAATCATTTCACAGGTATGAATCATAAACAGCTTTCATTTAATATCAAATTTTAGAAACAAGTAAGATAAGTATATCCTTAAGTTAGTTCATTCTTAACAAGGTAAACATGTAAAACACTAAACTACATGTTTATAAGAGAGAATTTTGACTGCTAGTCTTAATTTTAAAGTTAGAACTCAAGGATGTCCTGGTATGTACAGTCATAAATATTTTAATCAACTCTTTGATGTTACTATTAATTCAATTTTTCAAGAAAGAAGAGAAACACATAACAAGAATGAATAACAAGATTCGAACAGTAACCTCCCCCAAACAAAAACAGCCAGTCCCAGTTTGGCACTTGTTAAAACACTTAGAATATGCAGCAACTTCCTCTGCTCCCTTCTTCATAAAAAAGAGATAAAATCAAAACAGTGCTCACCATTAGGTCCTGGTGCAGGCGCTGCATCTGAAATAGACATAGGCCAGTCAATCATTTACAATGTTAGGGTTAATCCTATGGACCATACCTTGAATGTATGCAAATGGCTGCAAATCAGACCAACTAGACTTTGTACAAAACAAGAATTTACTGACAAGTATGAACACATCAAATTATTTTTTGCATTCAAAACATCTCAGTCATTCCAATCCAAGAAATAGCTGAGGTAGTTAACAAAGATATTTCTGGTGACAAGGTGACAAGGTGTTGTGAATGAGAGTCCATATGTGACAAGGTGTTGTGAATGAGAGTCCATATGTGACAAGGTGTTGTGAATGAGAGTCCATATGTGACAAGGTGTTGTGAATGAGAGTCCACATGTGACAAGATGGTGTGAATGAGAGACCATATGTGACAAGTTGTTGTGAATGAGAGTCCATATGTAACAAGATGGTGTGAATGAGAGACCATATGTCACAAGGTGTTGTGAATGAGAGACCATATGTGACAAGATGGTGTGAATGAAAGTCCATATGTGGCTCTATAATAAATCAATTTGTTTTGATCATAACACTGTTATAACTCTAGTCTTAGACAAAGTAACAGAAAGAAAGTGAAACAAAACAATTTCAGTTAAATCAACAAAAAATTTTCTCTCTAAATAAAAAAGTGAAAATTTAAGAGAACTTACATCATTGTGAATTAAATTTCAAATAATTCTAAATGTCCTATCACAAGTCCAAAAATATAGAATGTTCTGAATGAATCCCAATAGTTTTGAATGTCCTGATGTACCACAATGATGCAATGCAGAATGTCTTTAAATGAGCTCACAATCCCAAAGTAATGTATATCCAAAATCAATGAAGATTTAATAATTCCAATGAATAATTTCAATAACTATATCCTCTTGAATTATATCTGAACACAACTGTAAATTCTGATTGAAAGGGATTTCCACAGACTGACTTAAAACAGGAATGAATTATTTGTTTACCAAGTCCCTATTTGTACTCATTTTTTCACTTGATCTAAATGTGAATCATTCTGAAAGAAAATTCCAACCAAACTGTACACAAGTCTGTTCTAAACGTCTGTTTCTAAATATCTTGAACTCTAAAAGCTATGTCAGCATCATATTTACAACTTACAATTATGGACAAAAGTTAGCTATGCAAACATATTGTTTACAAATGACCATTATCTCAAAATACAATCTACAATCTACAATCATGGACAAAATTCCATTACACAAAAAAGTCTAAATAACAACACTAATAAACTTTAAACAGGAAATCCAAAAGTTTCATAATTATGCAGTCTTTCCTTTTTCACAAATTTATGACAATCCCAAATTATTATTTTACACAAACTGATTTTAGGATACTGATAGAAAGATGGCTTTTCCCCCAAAATATCAAGTTAATGACCACAATACTGAATTTAGATTTACCAAAGTAAATAAGAATAAAAATTCCATCAGTTTTCTTTAGATGAATTCCTCAAAACATTTTTGAGTTTTGCCATAAGGAAGCAAGCTTGTGAATACTTACTACATTTGCCACAAAATTTCCTGCACTGCTCCAAGGACCACTGACTGAAGGCTGGGTCATCACATGACTCTTTACGGTACCGTGCACATTGAGGGTCCTTGTCCACACATGGGGGCAGGGTGGGGGGATTGCTTAAAGCTTTAGATTAAAAACAAAATGGACAAATATTTATGAGCATTCAGTCAAAACACTAATCACATAACTGTGGAACTAGATGCTCCTTGATAAAATGAGGCAAAAATGGGCCATACTCTATTCAAATTTTGTCAGAAAATGATAAAAAAAACCCACCTGACTTTGGGTTTCTTCTTTAAAATAAAGCCCTACAAAACATTTAGTTTAAATCCAAAAGTTCTTCAAAAGCTGTAAACAGAAATTAATATCTTTACTGTTATAGCACACATGACAGGCAGGATGTGACAGGATGGACAGACTCACATAATACCATATGCCTCCACCACAGACATGATATGACATGAGTGGCAGGATGGGAAAGGATGGACAGACTCACATAATACCATATGCCTCCACCACAGACATGATATGACATGAATGGCAGGATGGGACGGGATGGACAGACTCACATAATACCATATGCCTCCACCACAGACATGATATGATATGAATGGCAGAATGGGATAGGATGGATAGACTCACATAATACCATATGCCTCCACCACAGGCATGATATGACATAAATGGCAGGATGGGACAGGATGGACAGACTCACATAATACCATATGCCTCCACCACAGACATGATATGACATGAGTGGCAGGATGGGAAAGGATGGACAGACTCACATAATACCATATGCCTCCACCACAGGCATGATATGACATGAATGGCAGGATGTGACAGGATGGACAGACTCACATAATGCCATATGCCTCCACCACAGACATGATATGACATGACTGGCAGAATGGGACAGGATGGACAGACTCACATAATACTATAAGACTAAGGCATCAAAAAGAATAAAATTTAACCTTGCTTTGCCCTAATGCATGGTAAAATTTTAGTCACGTACACTGGAACTCATTTAAAGCAAAATACTACAAATTTTTAGTTGTAACTAGGGTCTGAAGTTATAACTGTATTGCTACCATGTCCCAATCACTACTCCCAATGACCCCAATATCTGGCTGCCCAAAAATAATACCTTTTCTTTCTGTCCAGATAATTTATGTACAAACAGAAATGATCAATTTTCCCAAATATTGTCCAGAACATTGCTATCTTTACTGTATATCAATAAATGCTGCAAGTATGATGTCTAGATGGCAATACCATGTTGCAATATAGCCTTGTTTTTCAGTAAAGAAACATGTTATCATAATGTTTCAATGTTCTTTTACAAATCAAGAATTATATTTGCATTTTTGTTGTTTGTGTTTCTTTTTATTTGTTAAAGTACAACAGTTTGTTCATTGTGTACTGGTGATAAGTCTGGGTGGAAACTGTGCTATGAATGTGACACAGCTCTAGCATCAATATTGTTTTATAATATAAAGATTACTGAAATAATACATATTATCTTACCTCTGATAATATGAATAGATATTATTATATTAGATATCAAATATAATACCCATAAAGTACCTCAAATATTTTGGTTTAAACAGATAATCAAAGTCAAACTTTCAGATTTGAAATGCATTAACATCATTTTTTAGTTCTATAAATAGCACACATGAATAATTTACACAAATTCTAACAACTGCAGCTGTTGCCATAGAAACTGATGACTCCATGTAAAGATAAGAGTGGCAAAGACCCACATCTCAGAAGACATGTGTCTTGTGAAAAAATGCCTGTACAGATGGGATTAGTTTAATTATAGAGATGGAGAAAGAAGAAATAGCGGACAGAACAACAGATAAAACAGAGCTAAAAAGAGGGGCATCTCAACACAGTTGACTAAAAGTGCTGGATTGATAATGATCTAGTTGATAGCATGATTTTCAATCAATGCAAAATCAAAATGACAGTTTTGCATAAATAGGTCATGGAGGAATTTACATGCATTCAATATAACAAATAAAGCTATTGTTACTGGAAATTAACATTGAGTACATGTTACTGGACAGCAACACTGTTTTACATGCAAACATTTTATACTGAAATTTAGTTGAGAGCCTGGCTGTAGTTCAGAAGCTGTTTAAGTAATGAAAATAAAATATTATGGATGGTCTGTCTTGTACCACTATCAAGATAAAATAGTTTGGATGGTCTGTCTTGTACCACTATCAAGATAAAATAGTTTGGATGGCCTGTCTTGTACCACTATCAAGATAAAATAGTTTGCATGGTCTGTCTTGTACCACCATCAAGATAAAATAATTTGGATGGTCTGTCTTGTACCACTATCAAGATAAAATAGTTTGGATGGTCTTTCTTGTACCACTATCAAGATAAAATAGTTTGGATGGTCTGTCTTGTACCACTATCAAGATAAAATAGTTCAGATGGTCTGTCTTGTACCACCATCAAGATAAAATAGTTTGGATGGTCTGTATTTTACCACCATCAAGATAAAATAGTTTGGATGGTCTGTCTTGTACCACTATCAAGATAAAATAGTTTGGATGGTTTGTATTTTACCACCATCAAGGTAAAATAGTTTGGATGGTCTGTCTTGTACCACTATCAAGATAAAATAGTTTGGATGGTCTGTATTTTACCACCATCAAGATAAAATAGTTTGGAGGGTCTGACTTTTACCACCATCAAGATAAAATAGTTTGGAGGGTCTGTCTTGTACCACTATCAAGATAAAATAGTTGCATGGTCTGTCTTGTAACACAAGCTTTGGGTCCTTATTTGAATAAGAAATTCAATGACATGTGCCTCAATGAAAATTTTGTCAGTCTCACTGAAAATCCTCTATCTTTTGAAGTCAAAACTCCATCCAAATTTTTGTAAATTTCCCAATTTGTTCTAAGTTGACTTCTCTGTTCTGTCACATGTATGTATGTCATGAAATAGAAATGAGATTACAAGAACTAACGAAAATCGGGTGTCAAAGATGTTTACTGCTTTATCAGAAATAAATATAAACCAACTTTAGTTTAATGAAATGGGAAAATAGATCAACCTGCGAATTTAATGGAAATGGGAAAATAGATCAACCTGCATGTGTATTTAAACTCTTTATATCATGCAAATTAATCCACTAAAGTGAGAATAGGAATTGATCTGCATCATGCTTTGTCTTCCTTTATGTACTGTCCAGTGATAAATATAAAGAATCCTGAAATCATATTTAAGCCTGATGTAAAACTGATGACCATTGATTTCTCAGTTATCAAAGTAATTAATTAATTAAGTCTATGAACTGTCCAGGATCAATGATTGTATTTCCTTAATCATTATCATTAACAAGCTCAAGACTCACTTTCTTTAGGGTTCTGCTTCATCGTGAGTTTTGTAACATGTTGGCCATTTTTATTGCTGCCTATTGACAACATTTAATCCACCTGATAATTAGGGCAATCAAAATGGCATTATGGCCTGACCATTCAATCACCAGGTTTTGAATAGAGGTAAAATATTCCTTACTTTATGATCCATATTTAATTTGTTTTTTCAGCTTTAAAAAAATTATGTACTATTTACAATTATTCAAAAGTTTGAAAATATGGTATCCAGAATATGAGGATCTGACAGTTTGGGTTAGTTAAGGTAATTGCAGCAAAGTAACAAATCAATCTCCAGTACATTGAAAAACAGCAACAACTTCATCCTGTACAGAAATGGTGTTCAAAATGATGTAATATCACAGATTATTTTAAACTCAGCTCCACAGGCTGAAGACAATTTCTGTAGTAGGTATTTTCTAGAATGATCAGCTTTTCGAAGGGACCAACCAGAAATAAAACCCCATGTTGATATAAGAATCCATTCAGGAGGAGTAGAGATGACAAGATTCTAAAGATGTTGACAGTGGCAGCCATTCTCAATTACAAGCTGTACCGTTTTCATATAAAACCAATAAGATATCAATAGAAGTCTTTTTTGTAAAACAACACCAATGTCAATATGACTTTTTGCTCAGCCAAAGTTCAGGTGGAGTAGTGACAAGAAGATTTTAAACATGGCTGCTGTTGCAGTCATATTGGACACAAGACTGACACCATTTCATTTAGGACATCATAATAAGTCTTTTAATGAAAACCCCATCATGATATGACTTTCCATTCAGTAGGAGTAGTGATAAAAAGATTTTCAAGCTCGTCCTTGTGGTGGCCATATTAGACATTTGACTGGCATCATTTTCATTTAGAACCAACTAGACTTCAAAGAAAGCGTTCTGGTGAAAAAAACATGTCAATATGACTTTCCATTCAGGAAGAGTAGTAATAAAAAGATTTACAATATGCCAGAAGAGCACCATTTTCATTTAGGACCAACATGACATCAAAGAAGTCTTTTACTGAAAACCACATGTTCACATAGCATCCATTCAGATGAAGTAGTGATAAAACGATTTTCAAGATGGCTGTGGTGATGTCCATACTGAGTGACACAATTTTCATTTAGGACCAACTAGACCATGGGATGAATGTGTGTGTCAAGTTTCATGGCACTCCTCTAAGTGGTTTGGAAGCAGTAGCAATAACAAACTTGTTCTAATAAGCTGATGGACAAAAAGACATCCCATGCACACTATTGGTCTACAGCTATAACTAATACAGTCTGCTAGAGTAAAATTACAGTTACCATGACAACAAAAGAATAGTATATGGAAATAATATTTTTGTTTTTGCTTTAATAAAAAAAATAGACTTAAGCACGAAAGACAAGGTTCACAATACGTAATCAAACTACACATTCTTGTGTTTCAAGAATCAACTGTAAATTGTTGCACTCACCTGACCCTCCACCACTTAGGGTACCAACTCCAGAAAACTGTCCATACTGTTTGCTGAAGTCACACTGGGGTTCAGGGCAGCATTTACCAGGTTGTTTCTCCAAGTGGCAGAATAATGGAAGATTGGAAAATGAGCCACACCTAAAAAAGTCATAATTTGCTTGAGTAAAACTTAGTTACTGTATAATGCTTATAAGGCATGACACAATACACACCTGCAGAAATTTTTAAATAAATTTTTCTGACACCTACTTTGATCCTGATCAAGGAAAATACATTGTTACAACCATGTAGTTTAATTACTTGTGTGTTAAAGTTTGAATTCTTTTTATTTCATTTTTGTATCATTATACTTTATTAAGATGATGATGATTATGTTCACGAGATCTGATATTTTTGAAAGAAACATCGTGTTTATTTAAAACGTAAATATGACTCTCGGCTTGCGTAAGCATTATTTTAGATTGCCAACTGGATAAACAACCAGCGTAAATGATTGGTTGTGGCCAAGGTCATTTCTAAGCATATGTGATTACATCGTGTACTGTGATTGTTAGATGATGAAATAACCACGTGTTCTTCATGCGAGTGCATGAAATGACTTATTAGTTCGGTTTTTAAACACTTAGGTCCCTGTGAAATAGTCAGAGTCATTTTTATACCTTGAGAAGAAGGTATTATTTTTCTTGTGCTGGAAAGAGTTTATTTTTCTTTACATCTGTAGAGTTTGAGATGTGTCTTGTTATAGATGACAGCTATAGGAGTTCATCTACTTTTTAAATAATAATTTATTTTTCCCTGGAGAACTACACAAGTGATTTAGGACAAAGACATTCAGTGAAATTCATTCTAAATTGGAAAAGTACAGTACAAATTGTGGTTCAACATGAAATTTTGGACATTTGTGTAAAGACTTCATCTGATGTCATCGTCCTCCATCTTGGAACATCATCAAGATTCGAACCTGGATTCAGTTAAAATTATTAAGTGATAGGACTTGTATATTTTCAGTACTAGGATAAATGTTTGGATTTTCTTCACAAACCGTTAAGTCCTATATCATATTTTCACCTTTTCACTGTGTTTTCTAGGGAAATAAATTATTTTTGTTAAAACTTACAAAGCTTGTTGTCTTCACTCTTTTATTTTTTTACTTTTAAACAAGCCGATATGTAACAACATGACTAGCTTTTATAGGTCCACTGGCATAGTATTTCTAAAGGCCATTTTATGGCTGCTATGGTCATTAGGTAACAACACACATAATTCTGCAGAGTTCAAAATAGTTAATCACTTTATACTTAGGGAAAAGACCCTCCTCAAGCACCCACCACTTGTATGGATATGGAATGGCCATACCAAGAGAAATTTGGTGCCATCCATGCTTCCTCTTGTTACTAAACTGGGGAAGGGGGAAGGATATTAACTGCAATCAAATAAAATTTCATGGTCGATCATCAGTCAATCAACCAACTGATCAAAGATTAATGTTGACCATCAATAATCAAATATATCCATATGGTATCTTGCAAAAACTGGGCTATTTCCAAACAGCACCAAGTCTGAAACAGGCTTGTGATGTACCACAGATATATGGCATACCAATGCTGGTCCTATTTAGGTTACTCCTGGTTTTGTGTGGGTTTTTTCCCACTTTTTTGGAAGTTTGAAAATCCACTCTGGATAATCATTTACCATTAATGCTGATTTCACATGCTTTACTTCCTCCAATCGATCTGTCTCATCAGTTACTAGAGAGTTAGTTCAATGCATTAAAGATCTCACTACTGACCAATTGTGTTCCAGATGGAGATTGGAAAAAATTTCAGCTACTGGTCAGTGTGGGTTGGTTTTCTATATATAGTTACTTTGGTTGATCCATCATCCTTTGTATGTATACACATGTCCAAGAATGGTAATTTGCCACTTTCTTCCTGTTTTGAAGTGAAATGAACATGTGAATCAATGGAGTTGAGACGATCAGAAAAACTCCTGAACATGGCACTCATGTAGTTCAGTCAAGGTATCATCATCATATCTGAACCACACTGAACCACACCAGTATCCTCGTATCATGTGACCATTATAAGTCATGTGATCAACATTAGTCACTGATGAAGGCAGTGTGATATTGCCAAATAATTCAAATTCTAAAGATATTTATGCTCTGAATATGGGAAATTACAAATGATTATGAATTATCCAGAGCTAGGAAGCAACCATTTCAGTTGTAAGTCTACCATTAGTTAGTCCCAAATGATTCAGATTCAGTGGAAGATTCATGGACAGAGAAACCATTGGTTATGAAGCAGTTGGCCTCTAACTGACAATGAGTCAGCCAGGATATTGAGTCTGTGTTGAACTTCAATATTTATCTGATACTGGGAACACCAAGGAAGGCATTTCCATATCAAGAGGTGAAGGTTTGTGATTTCTTACCCTCTTGTTTGAAGTGGTATGTCACTATCACTGAATTGTCTGATGTTATCAAGACTTGGATACAAGTGTGAGAGGTACTTAGAGTGGCCTTCATTTCCATGAGGTCAGTATGTAGGTGAGAGGTACTGAGAATGGCCTTCATTTCCATGAGGTCAGTATGTAGGTGAGAGGTACTGAGAATGGCCTTCATTTCCATGAGGTCAGTATGTAGGTGAGAGGTACTAAGAATGGCCTTCATTTCCATGAGGTCAGTATGTAGGTGAGAGGTACTGAGAATGGCCTTCATTTCCATGAGGTCAATATGTAGATCCTTCTCTTGCAGCATCTGCTGACCACTGACTGCCCAAAATCCATTAGCAAGTGTGCTCCCTAAGCTGACAAACCAGAGTCTGAACAGATTGGTATTTCTGGATGTGGGGTTTCTAATGGTATTCCCATTGCTAGCCACTTCCTGGCATCATGATATAATTTAAATGATTCAGATTCAGTGTCTATATGTCAGAGGGGCCATCTCCAGAGGGCACATGTAAATGGTGGCCAAGGTGTAACAGGTCGGATGCCAAGGAGTTGAAGAAACTCCATCGCTGTAATGAATGTCTTGGTTGATGCCTTCTCTGACATGTAAATGATACTTCTGATACATTTGGGAGGAAGATGCATTAAGGTGATATGTGTTAAGTACTCCATACATAGATGGACATAATGTTGGTAAGGGATAGGGTCTGACTTCTCTGCATTGATTATCAACCCTAAACTGCAAACTTGAGAAAGGTTGTTCATGTCATGAACCAAAGCCAGATTCACTGAATGTTATGTGTGTTGACTTCCAGCATTTCTGGGTAGACAAAAGATTATCAAGGATATGAGGCAAAGTATTAATGTAGTTTACACAATGTTCCTCAATAACTTTGATGTGGTGTTAAACACTTGTCTGTTGACTTTATTACGTAGTACTGCAGATATATTAAAGGTAAAAATATCTTTCTCTAGGCTACATACCTCTGGTTAATACACATCAGTATGGGATTGTGGCAATGAGGTGAGAAAGTTGTGAGCAACTAACTCAAAAAAAGGCTCTTGCATTACTGGGGTCACAAATTTTATCTGAGACACCTGGTAAATCCTGCACTCTTTGATTATGGCAAGATTCCATAGTTAGATTGCAGTGATCAGGCATGTCTGTCTTATCTCCCTTGTTAACACGGAGACTGTCCTCCTCCTGTACACTCTGATTCAAGGAATATAATATCCCATAGTGTAATGATGTGGTATCATCATCATGTGTAATCAAATATAATATCCCATTGTGTAATGATGTGGTATCATCATCATGCGTAATCAAATATAATATCCCATAGTGTAATGATGTGGTATCATCATCATGCGTAATCAAATATAATATCCCATAGTGTAATGATGTGGTATCATCATCATGCGTAATCAAATATAATATCCCATAGTGTAATGATGTGGTATCATCATCATGCGTAATCAAATATAATATCCCATAGTGTAATGATGTGGTATCATCATCATTCGTAATCAAATATAATATCCCATAGTGAAATGATGTGGTATCATCATCATGCGTAATCAGTGTCCCTGTCAGATATGCTATCAACAACTGTCACATCATGTCCAGCATGGAATGTTGTCTGGTTGTGGAATGTTAGTCCAGCATAGCTGGTTTGGCTAAGTCAGATTGCTCCAAAAAGAAATGCCAGTTTGTCATGTACAGCAGCTATGATAGGACTGGCTAGTCAGTTAGCTGACCAGTCTGCTCGGCATAAGATGCCATCGCTGTGGAGACTGTCAAAACATGTGGTCAGCCAGCCAACCAGTTCACCAGTGTGAAATGACAAAAGTATGATCACTAAAGCTATGCACAAATCAAACAGTTGGTCAACAGCTAAGTCAACATATGAAGGATGACATATGACATGCTGAAGTCTGGCCAGCAAAATTGAAGGGTAATCCCATATACCTTGGCTTCAACACTTTCAAATCCATACATAGGCAGGGAAACTGACTTACACCCAGTGGGATGCCAATTTATATTTACATCAAATTCACTCATCAACATCTCTGACTTACTGCAAATACAAATCATCTGCAATTTCCATACTTTATAGGAATAGCCTGTCATGGCATTGATTAGGTCTGCAGTCGCAGTCACTGCTAATTTCAGTATCAAGGGTGGGGTGAGGGTGGAGGTGGAATCTTGTCAACCTCCATAAAACATATGGAAAGATTCTGAAAGTGAGGACTTCAAATTTTATGCACAGACAATTTTAAGCATGCATTTAATAATTTTAAACTGCCCGCACTTCTTGTACTTTATTGCCATTTCTGAAGTGAATAGCAAGCTAATACACAATTATCCCAATCAGCTTCTGCACAACTGCTCCTCTCATCTTATGCATAGTTACCTCTATCAGCTTAAGCACAATGACCCCATCTTCGTACACATAACTACCCCTATCAGCTTATGTACAATTACCACTATCAGCTTATGCACAATTACCCCTATCAGCTTATGTACAATTACTCCTATCAGCTTATGTACAATTACCCCTATCAGCTTATACACAATTACCCCTATCAGCTTCCTTACAACTACCCCTATCAGCTTAAGCAAAATTATCCCTATCATTGTATACACAACTACCCCTATCAGCTTCTGTACAACTACCCCTATCAGCTTAAGCAAAATTATCCCTATCATCGTACACACAACTACCCCTATCAGCTTCTGTACAACTACCCCTATCAGCTTAAGCAAAATTATCCCTATCATCGTACACACAACTACCCCTATCAGCTTCTGTACAACTACCCCTATCTGCTCAGCTTATGTACAATTACTCCTATCAGCTTATGCACAATTACCCCTATCAGCTTATGTACAATTACTCCTATCAGCTTATGTACAATTACCACTATCAGCTTATACACAATTACCCCATCAGCTTCCTTACAACTACCCCTATCAGCTTAAGCAAAATTATCCCTATCATCGTACACACAACTACCCCTATCAGCTTCTGTACAACTACCCCTACCAGCTTAAGCAAAATTATCCCTACCATTGTACACACAACTACCCCTATCAGCTTCTGTATAACTACCCCTATCAGCTTCAGCAAAATTACTCTTATCATCATACACAAATAACCCCCGATCAGCTTATGTACAATTACCCCATTAGCTTATTTACAATTACCCCATCAACTCATGTGCAATTACCCCATCAGCTTAAGCAAGATTACCCCTATCATCATACACACAACTAACCCTATCAGCTTATGTACAACTACCCCTATCAGCTTATGTACAATTTCCTCTATCAGCTTATGTACAATTTTTTTACCCCTATTAGTTTATGGACAATTGTGAATTCACTACTTTTTGCATTTTGTGGATTAAATTCTTGCTACATACCATCAATTTAAAGACACAAAGATCCTTCTGTGGAACCAAATCTCCAACGCACAAATTAAAGTACTGATGAAAATGTAAATTTCAGCACAAGCACAAAAGTTGATACCAACAAAAATAAATTACTTCCCAGTACCTGACATACTCCAAACAGCTTTGCATGATGTTTGCATAAGTTTTTCTTGAATACTGAAAGACAAAAAGCAAATCACCAAGTCTGGATAAAATCCTTACTTGCCCCAAAGCAGGTACTAAACAGCCAAAACACAAAGAAAGACACTAACAAGGTGGAATGAGGTGAGATGTTAATGACAATGGGATCCTCTTTAGAGTTTACTAATATATGTGCCAAACTATGGAATTGTTTATTTCAAGGTTGATAGTGTCCTTCAGTCCTCCAAGTGACGTCATGTTATTAACTAGGCCATCAAGGTTAACTGGCATTCAGTCCTCCAAGTGACGTTATGTTATTAACTGGGCCATCAAGGTTAACTGGCATTCAGTCCTCCAAGTGATGTCACCTTATTATTAACTGGGCCATTAAGGTTAAGTGGCATTAGTTACCAAAATTTGTTGTACAATCAGAATACAATAAACATTAAGATGATTACTTATACTGAGGTGCAGGTGTACAATCAACATACAATAAACATTAAGATGATTACTTACACTGAGGCACAGGTGTACATCCCGATGTTTCCATCCTGGCATACACAGTTGTACTCACAGCCTTCCTGCCATGTCTGACCCTGATAGTACTTCTGGCCCTGGTACACACACACATCTGAGGTATAAAATGACTATACTTAACAAGAAGCCCATCTGACCATTGCACATACCTAAATCTGGGTTACCATTGCCAAATATATTTCTCAAATTTCATTTGTCTGTGTCAGATTAGATGGATGGGATAGACTAGATGAATGGATGGACAGTCAGGAGGACAGTACTAAATCAAGATGATCCCATTGCAAAACATAAGGGCATTAAAACCTTGACTTTCAGATAGGTACCAATACAAAGACCATAATTAATTACAATTAACTGTATTAGCAGAGATTATTTGATAATAATTTTTGTTGCCAAAGATTATTTATTATTAATTTGTATTGACAAAGATTATTTACTATTAATTTATATTGGCAAAGATTATTTACTATTAATTTGTATAAGAAAGATTATTTGCTATCAATTTGTACTGGCAAGCTTTATGCATTGATAAAGATCATTAACTGTTAATTTGTATTGGCAAAGATTTCTCTTCATCTCATAGGAAAACAATTAACAGTTCAAAATTAACTCATAGCCTTCCCTTTAAGACAACTCTACTTAACTAAACAACCATTGAATTTCATGCATACATACTGGTACTGAATGTGTTTTTTATGCTGGAGCTCAACTTTCAAAAACATGCATTCCTTTCCTGGACTCCAAACTGTCTAATACTTGTTCAACTCTTGACTTCAGTTTTGAAAAAAAAAAGCCCTACAATATGCTTTTCTGGTATCTTAGGTACTGTAGTAGGGAAATTTGATCTCATTTAGCTTTTCCAATTTTCCTGTCTTTTATAATTCACACTGATCAGAACCTACATTTTAAGAAATTTGCTGCTTCTGAGGTCTAAACCATATAATCAGAATCTGTACAGCACACTCACCCCTAAACCTCCCTACTCTATGGATATATTCATTTGTCCACACCAGCCATCATTCAGTCACTGCTAGATATTACAAGCAGCATCTACATTTATGTGTATTTATGTCAATTAATTAAATGGCATCATAAACTTCTTAAGTGAAACTGCTGATGATATTAGTGGCAAGAGAGTATATTAATTGGTTCAAATTAGCAACAGTAGCTTAATTATATACACTTTTGAAGGA
This sequence comes from Megalonaias nervosa, assembly GCA_016617855.1. NCBI lineage: Eukaryota > Metazoa > Mollusca > Bivalvia > Unionida > Unionidae > Megalonaias > Megalonaias nervosa. Next base: position 121,986 of record JAECUM010090656.1, read on the forward strand.
AATAGAGATTTTATGCTTAACTTTGATAATCTTTGCCAGGATTCTACAGCTAAAGAACATTTATTTCACATTTATATTTTTTTCACTAAAATTGAATGTAAGTGTGAGGGTCATCAGACACACTAATCATATTATATGTTAACAAATCAACTTCTAGACAAATCATTATCACAAAATCAAAGGTTCATTTTAATGTAGGAAACACAGATTTCTTGATCTGAAGCACTCAAGATTGAAAAATAATATCAGGATATCTTCTGTTAAGTCCAGTACTAGCTTGATTCATAAATGGCCATGTTTGTTATCAATGGAATTAGTTTAGTGAAAGGTAGCAATTAAACATGTAGTCACAAGCTTGCCTGTTTGCTCTACCTCTAATTTCCCATGTAGCCCAGCTACACCAGTACAATCAAAAATTTTGATAATCCAGAATCCCTTGGAAACAATCACCAATCTGGATAAATGACAATTAATAAATATAAAAAACAAACTGTAGGTACAAAGGATTTCCAATATATGAGTGAAAAGTAAAGATCATTTATGTACATGTAACAGAACTGATTTTCCATTACTGTTGTTGTTTTACATTTAATGCCACTTCAGCACAAGATGGGCTTTACATGGCAACCAGCATAATTGGTGGAGAAGAACCCAAGAAAATTCTGGTAAGAACCACCAATCCATGGAAACCTACCAGCAAGTTTTCACACCTATCCATATTGGCAGAGTCTGAGACTTGAACCCACACAGAAAGAGGTGATGGTAATGATCAATAAGACAAACACTTTAGACCACTCTGACACCCACACTGGGCCCCTGATGCTCTCTTGTATCTTGTACCATGACAACAGGACCACATGTACATTAGTATCTTGTACCATGACAACAGGACCACATGTACATTAGTATCTTGTACCATGACAACAGTACCACATGGACATTAGTCCTTTATTGTTGCATGATGAATCACTCTTTAAAACTGTTACAAATAAATAGATATAACATACCATATATTGGTATGATTTAACTTCATTCAAAACTTTAATATTCCACTAAAACCATTCTACACTGTGGACTTCCTTGTAAATATCTTTTCACACATAATAACACAAAATATTACTGTTGATGTGACTGCCACTAATGCCTTACAATTGATAATAGCTATGACAATGCATATTGTTAACACAGTCTCTACAAGAAATGTGGTGGAAGAAGTTTCATCAGACATGGGGACACCAATCTATGCTTGCATTTATACTGCCATCTACTCACTGACTCCATTTAGAATACCAAGGCTCTGCCCATTTGTCGTGGAGTATGTTGGTTTGAAGTTACAGATTGGTTGCAGACAGCAGTTATTACTATCTGTCACCAGTGTACACTGTGGAGGGAGATTGTAATACACTGGACACCTGTAAGAAGAGGTTAGATTCAATTAATAAACAGTAGATAACAGTGAATACACAGATAATATTTCAGTATTGTGAATTCATTAAACCTTGTTGGTATGAATTTTCTTGGCACTGAGAAGGATGAGTTTCAAAATGAAGGGGGAGGGGGGTAAATTTCTTGATAGATAGATACATTTTCATTTGACAGATATACTTTTTCATGGACACATGGATACTTTTTCACAGGACAGATGGACTTTTTCATTGGACAGATGGATACTTTTTCATTGGGTCCGTAAATTGATATCTAAAGAAAAAAATATAACATTTTACAGAAATTCAGTGTACCCTATTAACAAAAGTAAAAATTCACTGTACTTGCATGTATCCTGGTTATCTGTACAGACAGACAAACTGCCCCTTGTCTGTAAACTACCAATTTACTTCTTATTGGTTGATTGAGTTGAGATAGTGCTGTTCCACTTCCTGAAGAACTTGTCCAAAGAAGACTACACCAAACAATGTAACTTCTCCCTATAAAGCTCCATGAAGCCACTGTAGTGTCATGCAACTGGATTCATACAGGCATGGACAGGTAAGTAAGGGCAACATTGCCCAACTTTCCCTCACTTAAATCCATCTTATGTGCAGGCCATGACACTATTGCCCTTCCACACTATATGTTTCCTTCAAGAACTATGTAGATGGTTAAGTGGCTAAGATCAGGAGTGGATACACTGGGAGCTGTAGCTGAAGACCTGCACACAGGTGGCATTAAGCACAGAGTCATGTTTCACTGGACCAAAACAACAGTAAAACTCAGCAGACCCCTGGGTGACTGAGCAGCCCTTATTAGGATCACACTGCTCACCTCCATACCATGAGGAAGGGACTAGAAAAGGTGCCCTAAACATTGCCTGCTTCACCTTAAACCTGGTCAGCACACCATGGCTGATGGGAATCCCATCTTTGCAGACTAGAAAACCAAACAAGAACGCAAAAGTGATGCGACTCACCACCGGTGCCTTGAACTTATGCATGCTAATGGACAGTACATCAGTAGATAGACCAGAGCGAAAAACAGCCCTAGTTGCTAGCGAACTGGCAAGATTCAACATTCAGATAGCAGCCATAAGTAAAACTTGTCTAGCTGAAGAAAGACAATTCACTGAAATAGGGGCTGGCTACATCTTCTACTGGAGTGGCTGCAGTAAAGAAGAGCAAAGGTGGTGTTGGGTGTGCTATCAAATCACAGCTAGTTAGCAAGTTCAAAAATCTCCCAAAGGGCATGAATGACACACTAATGCAAATGGAACTCCCACTGTCTGGAAAAAGACATGCAATCAGTGACTATGCAGCCACCAGGACCAACCCAGATGAGATCAAGCACAAATTTTATGAAGACTTGGTGTCTCTTATTGTAGAAGTACCAAAGGCAGATGAGCTCATCATCCTTAGTGACTTCAATACCAGAGCTGGCATAGATCACCAAACATGTCCAGGTGACATTGGCAAAAATGGATTTGGCAAATGCAACAGCAATGGATTCCTCCTACTAAGAAAGTGTGTTGAACATGACCTCCAAATTACCAACACTTATTCCACCTGCCAAACTGCAACAAGGCATCTTAGATGCACCCATGCTCCAGGCAATGGCATCTTACTGTCTATGTCATCATTAGAAATTATATGATGCTTTGAAGATAATCTACAGACCAAAGTCATCAGAAATATCCCAAATACAGAATGCTAACAGGACTATACTGCCCACTGACAAAGAAAAGATAATTCAAAGATGGGAAGAGCACTTCAACAACATCTGCAATCAGCACTCTATCAGCCAGGAGGCCAATGATCAACTGTCCCAGTGGAAATCTCCACATCACTTGCTGATCCTCCAGAGCTGACAGAAACCATGAAAGCAATCCACTTGATGTCAAATGGCAAAAGGCCTCAAACAGATGCTATACCAGCAGAAACTTACAGAGCTAGAGGTTTGCACATGGCACAGAAACTAAACTATACCCCAGGAGTACAAAGATGCATCCATCTTCCACTTGTACAAGAGGAAAGGCAACAGACAGTCCTGTGACTATCATCAGGGCATCTCCTTGCCATCAAAAGCTGACAAAACCATTGCCAGAATCATTTTGAGCATCACATTAATCAAGTGCTTCTGCCAGACAGTCAGTGTGGCTTCAGGAAAGGATGAGGGACCACAGGGTGTTTGTAGCTTATCAACTCCAGGAGAAATGTGAGGAATAGAGCTCCAACCTTTACATAATATTCATTGACCTGACAAAAGCCCTTGACACAGTGAGCCATAGGGGCCTTTGGAAGATCATAGCAAAATTCAGTTGCCTAGAGAAATTCATTGTGATGGTTATTTGGAAGATCATAGCAAAATTAGGTTGCCTAGAGAAATTCATTGTGATGGTTATATGATGACATTTTTGCACTCATGTTGTGGATGATGGTGAGTCATCTGACCCATTTCCAGTCACCGAGTCCAGCAAGGCTGTGTGTTGGCCCCAATCCTCTTCTGTATGATTTTTTGTGCAATGCCTTCCATGACTATGACACTGGGATCAACATCAGATACTGTACTGATGACAAGCTCTTCAATCTGAGAAGACTACAGGCAAAGATGAACTCACATGAAGTGATTGTTCATGATTTCCTATTTGCTGATGACTGTTCTCTGAATGTCAAATCTGAGTCTGATATGCTACACAGTATGGACCATTTCTCCCACCTTATGGCAATTTCAGCCTTACAATTAGTATCAAGAAGACAGAGGTGATGCACCAGAAAAGCCTTACCTGCAGTCTACCAACACAGTAAACAACCACATCCTCCTGGCTGTGGAAACAAGTTCACCTATCTTGGCAGCACTGTCATGTACAGTCCATATTGGTTGTGAAACCAATGTAAGAATTACTAAAGCAAGTGTGTCCTTTGGCAGACTATGTGCAAATGTGTGGGAGGCATCAGTCTACACAAATTTAAGGTCTACAAAGCCACTGCTGTACTCTTGCAAAACCTAGACATCGTACAGACACAATGCCAAGAAGTTGAACCATTTTCACATTTGCTGCCTGAGGAAACTGATGAGGATACGATGGCTGGACAGGGTTACAGACACTGAGGTTCTCACACAGGCAGGCATTCCAAGCAGCCTCAGTCTGCTGATAAAATCACAGAAGAAATGGGCAGGCCATATCACCTTGATGTCAGAAGAGCATCTACCAAAGAAGATCTTCTACAGCAAGCTGAATGAGGGAAAGCAATCTCAGGTTGGTCAGAAGAAATGCTTCAAAGATTCCTTTAAGTCATTCTTGAAACATTCCAACACTGACCCTGAGTCTTGGGAAGATCTCACACAGGATTGCTCCATCTGCAGGAGCCACATCTATACTGGAGCCACAGATTTTGAATGGAGGAGAACTGCAGAGACAGTGCGGAATCTTGAGCAGTGGAAATCCCAGAATAATAGCACATCCTCCATTGATCAGGAAAACACACATGGAATCTCCTGTCTTGTGTGCCACAGACATTTCAAAGCTCAAATTGGACTGATCAGCCATTCAAGCTGTCCTGGAAGATATCAGAAAGCTCCAGAAGTCTGAAAAGCAGATTTTGCAAGTCACAATAAACCCTCAATACCAAATGCAGGAGACTGGAAAAAAGAATCTTCAAACAACAATCCAGTAACCCATCCTTCCAGTTGGCTTTCCAATGAACAGGCAGGTGTCCCTTTGCATAACCCTCAAGTACACAAGGGTTTTTGGCATTGTAAACCATTAGTGATTTGAGCTTGAAGTCACCTGCTGTATTTACTCTGAGCAGCAGTGTGCAGTGAACCTCTGTGACCTTGAACCCTGGAGAAGCTTATTCTTCAAATGAGATAAACACTTGACTCAGGATCCTTTTTCAGACAAATCTGGTTTTGCCCAAACTGAAAACTTGTTTCAAATCATAGCTTCCCTCCTTAATGACAGCTGCTGCTTTGCCCATCAATTTGAGACTATGAAATCCATGGTGTGTGCTTGCACTGAATGGTCTGGCTGCATGATCATCATGTTTTAACATTTGATAAATGCTGCATGCCTTTCTTTGAATCACGTGGATCAAAAGTAGCACATGTTATTGATTCTGGAGCTCATTCCATTCTCTCCATGATAGCCAACCTTCTTAATGAAACATGGGCTGTAGATAAACTTGTAGTACTCTTACAGGACTCCTTAATTTTTTCTGCATCATCTCTAATTGTACAGAACTGACTCAGTGAGCCCTGTAGCACATCTCTTTTGTATCTCTCCATAAATTCAAGTCTTTCTTCCTGAGCTACAGGTTTTCTTTCCCTTGTAGAGGTAGAAGTACTTTTAGAATTACTCTTAGAAGCATTGATCTTGAACACTTAATGAAGGGAAAAGGGTTAATTGAACTCTTAACTGAGAGCATCAAACAGAGATGCTGCTACCACAAGGGTGACATTAAGACATAGCAAAGCTTCCAGAATCTGGATTAGGAATCCATGCTGCACATTTGAATATATTCGTGAATGACATGGATGTATTTTTCTGCTTAGGTGTTATTTTAATAATCTGCATGATTGTGAGACTCGGGTAATTTGAATACCAGTCCATTGGGAGTTCACAGTATACATTTATATTTATAGTTATAATAATATCTATTACCAAACAATAATCCTTATATTTAATTGAGTGTGTGTTATAATTACTGTTTTACCGTAACAGTAATTAGGGACCCCAGATAATATTCATCTTAATCAAAACTTAAACAACAGTGAAATCAACACATCAAGAAAAATTTTACTGAACAGATGAAATTATCAAAAGGTAAGGAGAGTGAAACTTTATGAGAAATCTAGTGAGAGCATTCTAACATTAAGTTCTGACAGTAGGAAGTGGCCTGACAGAAATCAGATCCGACAGCAGGAAGTGTCCTGACAGAAATCGGATCTGACAGCAGGAAATGTCCTGACAGAGATCAGGTCTAAAAGCAGGCAGTGACCTAACAGAGATCAGGTTTAAATGCAGGAAGTAGCCTGACAGAGATCAGGTCTGAAAGCAGGCCTGACAGCAGGAAGTGTCCTGACAGAGATCAGGTCTGACAGCAGGAAGTGTCATGACAGATACTAGGTCAGAGAGCAGGAAGTGTCATGACAGATATTAGATCTGAAAGCTGGAAGTGTCATGACAGATATTAGGTCTGACAGCAGGAAGTGTCCTGACAGAGATCAGGTCTGACAGCAGGAAGTGTCCTGACAGAGATTAGGTCTGACAGCAGGATGTGTCCTGACAGAGATCAGATCTGACAGCAGGAAGTGTCCTGACAGAGATCAGGTCTGAAAGCAGGAAGCATCCTGACAGAGATCAGGTCTGGCAGCAGGAAGTGACCTAAAAGACATCAGTTCTATTTGACTGTCCCCTTGGGCTTATCATGAGAGAAATATTGTATCTCATTTGCAAAAATAATAGTAATAATAATAATAATAGTAATAATAGTAATGCTGCCTTTATTTAGATTAGGTGACTCATTTAGTTACAGAAAGTACAACTGAAACTGCTACTACTACTACTACTACTACTAATAATAATAATAATAATAATGACTTTAATTAGAGATAAGGTTGTCAGTTTGTTACAGTAACTATCTGAGGGCTTTTTTATGTACAATAAATACAGTGCAATGTGACAACAATTAGGGATAACACTAAAAAGTTAGTTCATCTGAAAATCAGACAAGTATCAAAGATACGATACTTAGGAGTTTCAGTGAGCACTGTATTGAAACATTCGTTTATAGTATTTAGATTTGTTAGATTGTCTTAAGATTTCAGCCATGTAAGACATTGATTATGAAAAGAAGAAATGCTAGGAGCCTGTCGTGTCACTGGGAATGTTGTTCCATACCAATGAACCAATATATTTAAAACTTTTTTTAAACAACTCCTTCTTTGGCCATGATGTAATGTAAGTTTTACTTCTAACAAACCTTAAATCTGAAGTACCATCAGCATCTCTTTGGTGAAGGATATTACTTTCCAACCATTTTACTTAGTGCAAATAGAGCCATATTTTCCACCCATTTTTTAACTTAATGCAAATTGAGCCACGTTTTCCTCCCATTTTTTAATTTTATGCAAACTGAGGCATTGTTTCCACCCATTCTTACCTCAATGTAAACTGAGCTACATTTTCCATCCATTTTTCAACATAAAGCAAGCCACATTTTCCACCCATTTTTCAACTTAATGCAAAAATTGAGCCATATTTTCCACCCATTTTCTTTTTCCGCTACATGTATCCTATAGCAATAATACCTGAAATAAAATTTGTTAGTACAGACCCTGACAAGGGTAGTTTCTCAGTGCAGACCCTGACAATGGTAATTTCTTAGTATAGACCCTGACAATGGTAATTTCTTAGTATAGACCCTGACAATAGTAATTTCTTAGTATATACACCCTTACAATGGTAATTTCTTAGCACAGACCCCAACAATTGTAATTTGTTAGTACAGACCCTGACAATGGTAATTTCTTAGTATAGACCCTGACAATGGTAATTTCTTATTATATGCACCCTTACAATGGTAATTTCTTAGCACAGACCCCAACAATTGTTATTTGTTAGTATAGACCCTGACAATGGTAATTTATAGGTATAGACCCTGACTATGGTAATTTGTTAGTATAGACCCTGACAATGGTATTTTATTAGCATATAGACCCTGACAATGGTAATTTCTTAGCATAGACCCCAAACATGGTAATTTCTTAGTAAAGACCCTGACAGTGATAATTTCTTAGTATAGACCCTGATAATGGTAATTTCTTAGTATATACACCAACAATTGTAATTTCTTTGTATAGACCCTGACATTGGTAATTTCTTAGTATATACACCAGCAATAATAATTTCTTATTATAGACCCTGATAATGGTAATTTCTTAGTATAGACACTGACAATGGTAATTTCTTAGTATACGCACTGACAATGGTAATTTCTTAGTAGAGACCCTGACAATGGTAATTTCTTAGTATACACACTGACAATGGTAATTTCTTAGTATAGACCCAGACAATGGTAATTTCTTAGTATAGACACTGACAATGGCAATTTCTTAGTATAGACCCTGACAATGGTAATTTCTTAGTATAGACCCTGACAATGGTGATTTCTTAGTATAGACACTAACAATGGTAATTTTACCAGTGAAATGAAAAAGGAATGCAAGCAGAATACAGAATGAAATGAAATGAAATGCTGAATGAATTCAGAAGGAACACAGGCAGAATAATGAATGTGATTTGAAGAAAATGGAGAGCACTAATGCAAAATGCAGAATGATGAATGAAAATGGATTGAAACATGAATTCATTTTATAAATTGATTTGAAATCCCCTAAACTTTCATGGTCACAATCATTTCACATGCTAATCCATCATCAGATTCTTTGCTATGACAGATATTTCTCACCACTTAACAAGCTGTGATATTAATATGACAAACATTAAACATCCATCACTGATGTGATGAAATCATCACCCATGATTGTAGCTATAAATCTTTATTTAAATGAAATATATGCTGCAACTATATTTTAACACTTATTGCAGTTGTGGTAATATTTGTATTTATTGTAAATTTAATGCTGAATTTTGCATTTATGCATTGCTATTTCATTAATGCACACTATTAATCAGAACAAGATGTGATAGCTATAGTTATTTCCCTTTAACACTTCTGACCATCACTAGTCCATAATATCAACAGCTATCTATACAAATATTGTAAATACATTCACATCTAGACAGACACACAGAAACACATACTTGTTATAGCAGCTGTACATTCCCCTGCTGGCATCATCACATGTACAGTCATATTTGCAGCCATCGCTCCAGCTCTCTCCCTGGTTGTATGCCTGGCCATTGTAGAAACATTTTCCAACTGGAATAATAACATTCAAAATTGATTAGAGTAAAATAAGAGTTATTTAGAAAAATATGTGCCTAATTTTTCCACAGTTACAAAGACAGAATGTCATGAGTTATCTTGTCACAGCTAACTGGTAAATCAAGTGCTATTTATTTCTGGCATCTGAGCCTAAATATAACAACATTTTAAAGAACTTAATGGGAAATTCATAATCACATCTTTTAGGAACATATTGGGGTAATTCATAATATCGTCTTTTAGGAACTTATTGGGAAAATTCATAATTACATTAGAAACATATTGCAAAAATTTTTAATTACATCTATTAGGAACATACAGCAAAATTTCATAATAATATCTTTTTTTATCAAAAAGTAAAATTATCTGTGGATTTCAATATTTTAATTTTCTGTCATCTCCTAGAGAATGAAATGGTAACAAACTTGGTTTTGCATTGCTGCAGTTCTTGATTCAAACTTCAATTCCATCATGTGCAAGGTTAAGTGATGACAATACAAAATGGTTCAACTTCACTAATGAAATATTTCCTAATATCTACTCATAAAAAGGTAGCTTTTCTTTTTGTTATACATTTAGGAGCAACATCTATGCTTGATAGTGTGAATGTTGCTGGTGTAGAGGTAAGTAGAAATATCACAAGTGGTCACATCCAACAGACATCAGAGTATAACCTCTTTTATGAAAAGAATTTAATGACTGTTACTGGACAACTAGGATCAACACATTTCCTACTGCACTAATCCACAAAGATTCTCCACTTAGCATCATAGATCTTAGACACAGATCATCTCCTGGACTTGTTTGCAAACTGGTCCTGGTGGAGAGATTGTTTGTGATGAGCCAAGTAAAAAGGATGAGAATTTGTGGGCTGTTTAGTGGGAGAGAGACCTGTGCTACGATAGGATGTCTCTCTTTTGGGTTAATATGCTGGGATGGTCCATTACCAAGACAAGATATTTATCAATGACTGCTGGGGCCACAGGGAGGTGGGGTAGGTTAGGGGTAGGGGGTAGGGGGGATGTCTAACAACATGAACTAATGCAGTGGAGTTCCTCACCTATGAAACACCAGTGGGATGATCTTGAAGAATGGGAAGGTGCAAGCAAATTGTACACTCCCACTTCAGGCTGAAAGTGTGCACTGTCCAAATCTACTGGATTGGGATTGGGTAAACAAAACACAGCAGCTTGTTGTTTATCCTTCAAACATAGAATCAGCTATGGATTGATGTAGAGACCATTTCATGAGGATTATCTTCCCTTTCTTTACAGTCTGTTCTCTAACAAGAGGGCATGACTCACTCTTTGTCTTAGTGGACACAAGAGGGTGCTGCTCCTCCCTTATGGGAAGGCACAACCTGCTCTCTGCTCTCAAGGAATGAGAAAGGTGCTTCTCCCACCAAGGAAGAGTGTGACTCACTCTCCACTCATTTATTACCCTCCCTTATTAACCCTATGAGTCCCAACAAGACCCAAGGGACTCAGCAAAGGAAAACTGAGAAAGATGAGTAAGGAACTCTCTTCCTTCCTTTAAGCATTTCTAAGTTCAACAAGGTCCCTTGTATAATAGTGACAGGCAAATAGGGTGGGTGTTAATCTTATATGCTTGATCTGGCATTCAATGCAGCTATTCATTCCATACTTCTGTATCACACACCCTGATTTGAACTGCCTTGTCCACATTTAGATGTTTTTAGAAGCAATGAGTCAAACTTTCATAATCCCAGTTTATTTTCAGTTTCATTCATGGAGTAAAGCTAAAAATATTTACAATGTGTAAATAAACTGTGTATATGTAGTAATTACAATTTCCACATTCATATTTTGTAATGGGGGAAAAGAACTCGTTAGATATGGCTTTTGATGGCCTCAGTGTATCGCTCTGCCAAATCAAACTCATTCTTTCTGCCAGTTCAGAACAGAATCTGTCAAGCTTTGTGTATGCATAAATGCACTTGCCCGGGCAAAGCCTTTGCTATTATGATAACAGTAAGAACTCACTTTGTCTCAGTGTTGTCTCAAAGAATTGAAACTATCACTGATGTCTTAATGCAAACAGGAAGCAAGAGTAAGCTGAAAATAAACTGGTGTGTGATAACTAAACACACAGCACAAAGGGAAAACTGGTGTGATAACTAAACACACAACACAAAGGGAAAACTGGTGTGTGATAACTAAACACACAACACAAAGGGAAAACTGATGTGTGGCCTGCTTTTCAGAGATAAAAATAGCACAAGTCAAATTAAAAAAATGCGAAATACAATAATTCATTACAGCTATAAACAATATTCAATATGAGTCTGCAAACCAAATATAGCTGAGGCAATAAAAATAACCAAATAATGATGAAGTTAATTAAAGTATAACACTGACCAGCTAAAAACAACCAAATAATGAAGTTAATTAAAGTATAACACTGACCAGCTAAAATCAACCAAATAATGATGAAGTTAATTAAAGTATAACACTGACCAGCTACAATCAACCAAATAATGATGAAGTTAATTAAAGTATAACACTGACCAGCTAAAATCAACCAAATAATGATGAAGTTAATTAAAGTATAACACTGACCAGCTAAAATCAACCAAATAATAATAAAGTACTGACCAGCCTTATTCCTTGACTTACAGTGACTATGTTAGCAAGAAAACCTGGTTGGTTGTTGTTGTTGTTGTTGTAGGGTTTAATGCCATTTTTCAGCACAAGATAGGCTATACATGGTGGCCAGTATAAATGGTGGAGGAAGAACCCAGGAAAACCCCGGAAAGAACCACCAACCCACAAGAAGCTATTGGCAAGCTTTCTCACATACCCACATTGGCTCAGCCTGAGACTCGAACCCATGCAGACAGAGGTGAGATGGCAGTGATACGTAACGGTGAGCACTTTAGACCACTCGGCCACCTGGTTGGTAAGATTGCTAATAAAAAATATAATAGTAAGGAATACTATCAGACACTAATTACAAAAATCAAACAAAGGGAAAAATTAGTGTGCAACTGCTTTTTTGTGATAACAATAGCATGAGTCACTAAAATGTGAAATATGAAGATTCATTACTGTAATAAACAATAAAGAGAATCAAGATGAGTCCACATACCAAATTTGGCAAGGATAGGGATATTTACTAAACACCTACACTGTGGGGCTAGAACCAAAATATCAGGTTTATCCAGAAAATATGCTAATAGCTCTCATGAGAGCTCAATTCAAACAGAAAATTCTTTATCAGGGGTAATTCCATGAGATACAGACAATGCACACAAAGAGAAAACACAAATTGCAACAAACACTATAAAGCAATGGCAATTTCTCCACCTATCAAAATTTAAGCAGCCAGTGATGGCTGTGACTGGAAAAAAAATTGAAGGACAGTGCACAATGGCAAGGTGTGTCTGGTGTGGACCAGGGGTAGTCACGTATTCTAGAATCTTCTGGTTCACTGAATTGGGAGGACAAATTCTCATCATAAGGTCAGGATATTTTTGGCCCAGAAAAGTACCAGCAATGCAAAAGAAAAGAGCTTTTGTATTAGTGGTATTAAAATCTGAGAAGTTTAATGAAACTGAACCATGGTTTACTGGTTTCTACGATGACAAAGACCACCTGATGCCAACATTCGAGCCATTGAAAAACAATATATTTTATTTCTCTTGAATAATGACCCCCATTTGACCTTTAAATTTTTTGTGTTGTGAATTAATTTCTAAATAACACTTGCCATTAAGGTTAGTCATATGTGCCTATTCTCCATGAGTTCATGTGTAACGGATATGCAAGCTAGTCCTTTCCCACCCTGTTTTAGACAATGGACTTGGCTGACTGTACAGTTACATAGTGTTACAATAAATGTTACATAAAATTGAACAATAATTCCTATTTGTTCCCAATTAACAAGATTAATTACCTCACATTTTTATTAGTTGCTTGTATACTTACAGTATCCAGTTATTGTGTTAGTATAAAGAAGACCTGCAATAAAAATGTCAAGTTTAAATTGTAAAATTAAATGCAAATAAGTTATCTTTGATCCTTATAAAACTACTATCACAAAATCAAGAACAATAATATCATATGTATCACCACTATTACAATACCATCATCATGAATAGGTAAACAGCAGCACTAGTTGTCACCACCATCACCACCATCATCATTACCATCCCTGGATGGGATATTTCTGATCCAGTAACTAAAACTAACTTTGTCACAATTTATCAACTTACTATCTCATATTTAAAAGCTGCTGTGGCATATGCCATACTTAAAAACTTGACAGCATTGTGTAAGTTTAAATGAGCAGTAAATACAAAATTAGAAATCTGTACTTTTCACATAAACTACCATGTCAGTTCATAAATCGAAAATACACCTGATACTCTCTTCTTCAGAAGTAGTGACTACTGGAGGCAGAACTCACAACTAAACGGATTAAGGTTTGAATCCTACCAGTGGGCCAGCCTCAGTCACTAATTTGGTGGTTCCTGCACAAGGTACTTAACTCTAACTACCACAAAACTAAATAACCTACTTGTACTGCTGTAAAAAAAACACTAAACAAACACAAACCACTCTTCATAATCATTTAGACTTCCATGTCTACAATTTCACAATTTCTCATGGCACAATAATGGATATAAAATAAAAGAATTTTGCAATATTTCAAAATATTTTGACTATTGTTTAAAACAGCTTCATTTGTTGCCAAAGTCACATGCACTTCATACAATTTAGCAACTGTTAATGGTAATGTAGAAATTTACTTCATTACTGAAAATGGCTGAAAAATTTAACATCAGATAGTCAGCAAATAAATTTCATTGATTATTTCTTAAACTCCTTGCAGGCTTGGGGATTACAATAGGCCCAACGTGGCCTTCTCAATGTTGTAACAGGCAACTAATTGAGGCAATCATGACTGAGTAGTTAGTGTGCTGGTTAAAATTATATTACTGAATCAGCCCCATTGTACATCTTGGGAAAGGCGCATTACTCCAATCCCCTTGGCAATAAATAACCATGGAAAAGGTACTTCACTCCAATCACCTTGGCAATAATAACCATGGAAAAGGTACTTTACTTCAATCACCTTGGTAATAAATAACCATGGAAAAGGTACTTTACTCCAATCACCTTGGCAATAAATAACCATGGAAAAGGTACTTCACTCCAATCACCTTGGCAATAAATAACCATGGAAAAGGTACTTTACTCCAATCACCTTGGCAATAAATAACCATGGAAAAGGTCCTTTACTCCAATCACCTTGGCAATAAATAACCATGGAAAATGTACTTTACTCCAATCACCCTGGCAATAATTAACCATGGAAAGGGCATTTTACTCCAATCACATTGGTAATAAATAACCATGGGAAAGGCACTTTACTCCAATCACCTTAGTAATAAATAACCATGGAAAAGGTACTTTACTCCAATCACCTTGGTAATAAATAACCATATTTTGTTGCTATGTTGTAGAATGCCAAATCAAATCTACTATGATAACTTTTAATGCAAAAACTGAAACATTGACTGACTGAGAGATGGAATAGAAAGCTCGCTGCTGAAATAACGGGGAATAAATGAAACATACCCAAGAAGGAAGAACACACTCTGAATAGACCACTAGTAATTATCTAACTGTAGAATGTAGATCTGAATGTGGTACAATGTTTTAGATGAGATTTCACTTGATTTCACAGATCAAAATCTATATAATATCTAAACTAGACAAGGAAGCCCCCACAGCTCAGATGGAACTGCATTGGTCATGAGGTCACTAATTCAAGGGTTGGAGTTTTAATATCCACCTAGCACCAGCCTCGTTTGGCTTCCTCATTGTGTCCCTGGGAACGGCACTAATTTCCCACTTTCTTGTCATGATGATAATGTGCTAAAATGTTAATTTATATAAGTTTACTTCATGCACAATATTTGCTACTCTGAGGAGAGTTATTTAGCTTCAGTAAGTTTGCTAGACAGTCACTGATATAAGCCAGATACTATTTGGCATTATTTAGTCATTCGGCTAAAGAGTCAGTTGATTCATGGATTTTTCATATACATGTACAGTACTTAACGGATTATGGATTGTACTACATAAATGTAAGTTGTCAACATACAAGTACATTTCAGACTAGTTTGTCTTCATTTAATCAAAAGCATGTATTTTTGTGCCTGTTTTCATTATTCCCAAATCCTCCCAGCCATTTTTTAGGTACATGCATCATTTTCTTCAGCTAACTGACTTGATTGGTGATAACACAGTTCAGTCTGTAATAAGATCAGGTTCTATGGGCCTCAACCAACATGTTATAGTGGGATCACACTGTAATTATTTTATAAATTCTGGGTGTTATTGCATGCCGCAGGAAATAACTTCATGGGCCACATACAGCCCACATGATTGAGACATTTGCTTTAAAGTACACTTACTGGGCTTCCCCCAATTCATATATGAACTGAGTAGCCCCCTGGACAAACAATGTACATTTATATCAATGTTTTGCATGAAATTGTACGTACATTTTAATTTATATAGTTAGTTAAATAAACACGCAGCTGAAGACTCCTTGTTCTTTTTGTGTGCATAATAGTCATGTTAATCCCAAAAAGAGCCAACACATCATACACATATGATCAGCATCGTATAAAAAATGTAAAGTTTCAACATGTAACATATTGTATTTTATTGACATAAACACAGAAAAATAACTGTAGATATAAAAGAAATTTCACAAATTATGGGAAAATAAGAAAATTTACTTTTCAGCTGCAAATTCATAAATCTGCCAAGTTGTTGAACAGTATGGCCAAGGCCTGCATGTTCAAAGAATTACTGTAAAACATGTGACCTTGATCCAGGAGTAAAAGGTTAAGCATGTCACAGACTTCCTTGCATAATAATTCATCTCAAGAATGAAGAAAATCCATCAAGTGGTGGGGAGATGTAAGCAAATGAAATCACATTACCATAGAACACAAATATTCTTTGACCCTAACCCCATGACCCAAGGGGTAGCAGTTGTGTTGAAGAATGAATGGTCTTAGCTTCATAATAAGTATTCCTATTAGTACTGAGAAAATCCATCAAAGGGTTTACAAAATATAAGCAAACAGAAAAATGTTAATGAAAACCCAGACCTGCCAACCCTGATGAGTCCGTCTCAGTAAGGCAATTGATTTTTTTCCATAAGTCTGACCAGTTTTCAGTAAGGTGTAAAACAAATATCATAAACTGATATTGCAAAGTTGGAAAACGTAATTAAAAGTTTGGTATTCGAAACATGCAGCATAGATAAACATTACGTTCAACTGAAAAGTTTGTAAAGTATGCATTGACTTTATTTGCCACTAGTAGAGGTGCACAAACTCTATTTCCAAAGTCTATGTAGCTCAATGGCTTGTTGCTATCTCTCAACTTGGCATAATTCTTGGAACTTCTTTTTCCATTCACATGATGATGGCAACCATATCTCCCACCACGAATCATACTCAAATTGGCATGTGATGTCCAATAAACATAATTGTGTCACTTCCAGCATTTAGTCACAAGAATCTGAATATTTATTGTTCTGTGTTGATTATTAACACTTTTCAAGAGGTTTATTTTCCCTTTTGTCTTAAGGACTCATGGTACTAATTCAGTTCCCACAGTAAACCTATGCAAACACCATGATATTAAAAATTCAATAACTTAAATTTTCTGAGTGCCAATAATCAAACCTACATTTATCAGTATAGATGAAACTTGGATGTCAGCTTCTGTTTAGAGGAAAGGATATGAGCCAGAGCATTTTCTGGGCCTGCATGTGTTTGAACCATGTGCTTTCAATTCCACACCAAAGAGTCAGGTGCTAATTTTAGTACTGAGTGTTCCAAACTCAAGACTGTTAAAGGACTGGAATTCCATCAGTAAAACAACGTCTCTATTTTTTTTTTCACTTACAACTAGGATAAGTTCTCAAAAGATCCTTTTTCCTAAATTATAACTTACATTATTAACCAATCCTGGCCAGCCAAACCCATATACACTCTATTTTATGTTGACCCATTTCCAGGCTGGTTCCCATTTTTCCATACTATTAGTACAGTGTGTCCTTAAACGTGCATTGCTTGCTGCACGCCATTTAAAAAAAAATTCTATAATCAACAGTTTGATCATGCAGATGCTTCACATGAACAAATAAGTGCAGTTTAAAGCATATGAAGTGCTGCTGTAAAGTTAGTCTGGTTCCCTGACTAATTTCACTAATTCTAATATGAAACCTCGATCCAAATCAAACATGGATGAACAAATTTTCCAGATTTTTTGGCAATGATCATTTTTTCATAGTTTTTGCTTTAATGCAGTAAGTCTGTATTTTAAGGGTAATTTTCATAAGATTTACGGCAAAATCGTAAGGGTTGGCAGGTCTGAAAACCTTTAAAAAAATTTCTGTAACATTGACCTTGACTTCAAGGCCACATGGGCATGTGACCATATTATACAATGAACTGTTCTAACTTTTTGTAGTGATTCCTGCCAAGTACAATAAGAATCTATTACGTGGTTTAGGAAATATAAGTAAATAAAACAAACTTTAATCAAAACCTTAACATCAAGTTTCTGACTGACTTTAATCGCAGGCTAAATGGGACAAGCAAAGTATCTTACAGAATAAATTGTCTTAGCTACATAATGACCAATGTCAAGTATGATGATAATCTATCACAGGGTTAATAAAATGTACACAAATTAAAAACTTTAATCATAACCATAGCAAACTGTTGATGATGATGATGATAATTTGTTGTCACTGGCAGAAAAGTGACAGCTATGTCTTGATGGCTTCACATTCATGTGTGTTTGACAAAAATCTTCAATGTGCTATAGGCATATATAAGAACCTACAACTTACCACAGTAGCCACAGAACTGTCGGCAATTGTCCTGTGCCCAACCTTGATATGTGCCTGTACAGATGTCTAAGCCATAATCCTTACAGTTGGCTATCTTGTCTATGCATGGTGGCTCGATATGGGATTTAGCGGCTGCAGCATACAGGATGAAGAATTAGCCAATAAATAATTACCCCACAATTTGCCAAAATAGCAAATAATCAGATAACTACCCTACAATCCACCAAAATATCAAATTTTGGGGCTTCCTAATAGCCTTAAAAGCTGCAAGATTAGCTACAGAATAATTATCTAACAATCCAAACAAAATATAATAATTTGGGTTCCACAACAGACTTGGGTGCTGCTGGATACAGGATTAGAATTAGTCATGACATAGTTTCTCTAGAATCCACAAATATATAGCATGAAGTGTTCAAAAACATTAAAAATCAGATGGCAGCCTGACAGGCTATCACATCAGAATCATTTGTGAAAAAATTTGAGAAGCCTTCAAGCCAAAATGCTCTCATTGTCAAATTGTTAAAATTCTGTAGAAGAATGTGTTTAAAGATTACTCCATTTTTAGTAATTATTTGCAATGTAAGTGATAGCAGATCAGCATAACTGGTAAAAATTTGGATTGTATTTATGTCATGACTTTCAGTAGCCATATTTGATGGTGGATAGCATCATATGTGCAAGCTTAAAAGTTCTTCTACTAGAATACTGTCAAATTTTGTCAAATTCTGGTGAACTGTGCATTAGAACTCAATTAAGTTTTTCTTTTTAATTTTATTAACAGTGGTTGTAACTGAGGGTGGATTAAAATCATGTCAAAATTTTGATGGCCTTTATTCCAGAATGCTGTCAAATCAAATTCTGGATTTTCTTTTAGGTTTTTTACAAGAATTAAATCACATATTTTAAAGGTCACCATATTTGATAGTGGATCAAAATCATCTGTATCAACTTAAAAACCCTTAATAATACCAAAATGGTCTCTGTCAAATCTGGCTGAATTTGGTCCAGTGGTTTTGAAAAAAGGGTGATCAGGTAACATATTTCAAGAAGAAACTGATTTTTTCAAGTAAATAATGTTTCTTCAATAATATTTACCCGATCGTAATACCTTAGGAGAGTTACTACTACTTCACAATCCAACCTTCCAGGCTAAAACATTTTAGCTAAAAGCTAAATGTTATCTGCCCACATAGGTGGCAGTTAGAGTGACCTCCCCTTGGTACAGGGATTGGTGCCAACTGTCATGAATACTTCTCTTACTACTGGAGTGGGAGGCATGCTCTCCATATGGATGTAACTGGGTAGAGGCTGGGAGGGTGTATGTGTCATATGATTGGGTAAATACTATTGAAGAAACATTTTATTAGAAATAAAAATGGTTTCTTCTTCAAATTCATTACCCAAAAAAATGGTTTCTTCTTCAAATTCATTACCCCAAAAAATGATTTCTTTTTCAAATTTACCCAATCTTAATACCTTAGGAGAATATGTAAGATGTGGAGAGAGTTATATCCCATTGGAGTTATATCCCATGTGGAGGGAGTTATATCCCATTCGAGTTATATTCCTTAACCCTTGAAAGCCCATCTCTGGTCCTCTAAGATACATGAAACATCTTCTAGATAACCTGACTTGAAATTTCTAAGACTCCATCTGTTGTGAAGTGGCTTTGAAAGGGAAACTTTTTCCCTCCCACAAGTCAAGTGGAAATCATGAAGCTGCATCCTTAGTAAGGTAACATGTTGTGCCATGGCTATAGGTCCCGCAAGGTCAAGATGAGCCTTTTTAAATACAGCAATGTGAGGGGACACACTAGTGACCCACCCAGGTATGTACCCAGGACACCTAGGTGTGTGAGGACAGGACAGTGATAATACAAAACAGTCAGAAACTTTGTCATCAAAAACAGTGAGAATAGAAAAGATGTAAATTGACAGATGGAGTATACTTCCCTTTAAAGAGAACACTCTTTCAACTTGCTTTAAGGTCAAAAACTTCCAAAATACTTGAATGTGGACTCTACTGAAGAGAGTGTGCTACTCAGCATGAGTGGAAGTAGTAACTTGAGTATTCACAGGAATTAATGACCAATCCCTGTATCAAAGAGAGATCACTCTAAATGCCTCCTAGGTGGGCATATAAGTTTTAGTTTTGTAGCTAAAGCAATTTTAGCCTTGGAGGGTTGGACTTCTGAGCTAGTAGAAATTCTCCATGGGTGTTATGATTGGGTAATGTTTTTGAAAAAAAAATAGTAAATTTTGATGGATAACATATTATGAACAAAACAGACACCAGGCAACACAACCAATAAACAGGATTTTGTCGACAATCAGCTCACATGCCCTTATGACAAGGGGGAGCTAAGAACTATGGGATATGGTCATGATAGCGACATGATGAAATGAATAATTCAGACATATAAATAGACATATATGTATGCAATATTTTAGGGTAAATAAACATAAATAAGATGTTGCAAGTTCCAGAAATATTTTGCTTTATATGATATCTAATTTCAGGAGAAACCTGTTGGACTGACAATAAAAGTTTGAATTTAAAAATAAAAGGAGAACTTCATCCATTCTTGCAATTATTGCACTTTCTCCATTTAACAAAAGCAAGCTTATCATCATTATAATACTTTTTCAAACAAACTTCTAATTTCAAAAGAAAATTTTCTACAATCAAAACTTTCTATATTTGACACACAATCAGTAAGTATGTTTTACTTTGGCAAGGTCGATGAATGAAAATTAAATCTGACATTCAAACATCAAATTGGAAGAAAAACAAAGGACATGCATGAAGCTAAATATTAGCATTTCACAGTGAAGTCATGGTTCCAATGGCAGGATAGTGACATAAGGATGGAACACGGTGGTCTAATGATATGGAAACATATTCTGAGACAAAAAAAAATCTCCACCTACGTGTGCAAAATCCACAGGATCTTTGGCAGTTGTCATGAGACCAGTCTGCAAAATCAGAGCAGACAGAAGGAATTTCAAATAGACTGCAAGTGGACAGCTGGTCATGGCAAGGGTCTGGGGCCTCTGTAGTAGCCACTGAAAGGGACAGTTAAAGACACATGGCTCCACATCTGTAACTTACTGATAACTCTATTATTTTATTAAAAAATACAAGTGTGGATGTTGAAGAGTAAATGTACCATTTATTTTTTCCCCCAAAACGTAAATAAAATTTTTAAAGTACAAAACTTACTTGTAGGAAGATTTGTTGGAGCTGAAGGTGGAATTCCTGAAAAAAAATAAAAACAATAAAAATGAAAATCCCATCACTCATTTTGTTTCATAATAATGTTTTAAATGCTACACACCATTTATTTTCCTGGTTACACCGATTTAAGACAACCACAGATTATACAGATCTGGTTACACAGATTTAAGGCAACCACAAAAGATTTATAGACATATTTGTATTCATAACAGATGCAAGTTTTCTGTGTTGTAAAGTTTTAAAACACCTCACTGCAATTCAGCCAATCTTGATTTTTCCATAAAATTATTCAAAGTACAGACACATAACCATTATCAACTTGAAACAAATGTCTTTAATATTATATCTGATGAGGGAAATTTCTCATTTGTTACAAATTCAATAATTTAGTTAAGAAACTTTTTTCAGCAAATATAACCTAGATAGAAAGTGATTATTTTTTGATAAATTTTCTATAAAATGTCAGAAAAGCTGAATCACAGACAAGTGATGCATCCTTTAGGAGGCATCAAATTATAGTCAAGCAGCTATAAATACAATAAAGATTGGGGAAAGGTTTTAAAGATTAAGAGTTAAGCAGCTATCAATACCATATATTTTGAGAAGAGGTTTATAATGATAACTTCAATTTCATTCATGTGATTCAAATGATTCCTGGAAACACTAAAAGTTGCAGCTGCCAATAAGATATATTTGGAGAAGAAGAATAATAACTTGAAACTCTTTCTTGTCACTGAAATGACTGCTCAAAAACACTAAAAGTTAAGAAACTATAAACACCATATGTTTGGGGGAAAGGTTGATGACAACTTCAGACTCATGTCACTGAATGACTACTTCAAAAAATAAGAGTTTCTTTCATTTCTGTTGCTAAGCATACAGACCTTTGCAACTGTTACATCTGACAGAAGTATAGTTGTCCCTTGTTATAAGGCACATCAGCATAACCCAGACCTTGATATAACATTGACACATGATGTTCAATTCTAATGGATCAATGCCTTGGAAACTGACATTTACTTTGAATCCATTTTTTTGGTAGGAATTCTCTATATGTTCATATAATCTGGTCCAACTGCATAGACCCAGATCTGCCTTACATAATGCACCAGTAAATCTGAGTCTATGCAGCTTGTTAGGATTAACAAATACAACAAATAGCATAGAACCTGATCTGCAGACCCATTCGGACTATATCATCAAAAATATATTTCTCTATCAAATTTTCTGACAATCAGGTAGGCAACAATTCTGATGTGTGCAACAATGGTATTCATGAATGTTGGATGATGATGTGTCCTATTTCCAACAGGAGTCATGTTAATGAATATATGCCTGATGCCTAATACAGTGAAAGTACATGAATGAATGAATGAATGAATGAATGAATGAATGTGTGTGTGTGTGTGTGTGTGTGTGTGTGTGTGTGTGTGATTTGGATTTTAAACATAGCTTTAACAATTTTTCCTGTCAAATATTGCTATGATGTCTGCAATGTGGCAGTTTATAGTGATGTTTAGCACTGGGGCATCATGCTGCAGACATGTAGCATCATGTCCCACCCAGTAACATTATCCTCACACAAGGCCAACCAGTCCTAACACTAACCTCTTAATGCTAAGCACCAAGTCAGGCAGCTGCTAGTACCATTTTTATAAGTCTATGGTATGACTTGGCCAGGGTTCAAACCCATGACCTCCCACATTTGAGGTGGACACTAACCACTTAGGCCACCAGAGTGGTGAATGACTTTACCTTATGCCTAACAGTTCAAAAGTCAATGAATTAATATGTGCCTAATGTCTAATAATGTAAAATGAATGAATATCTGTATAATTCCTAGTTGTTAATGAATAAAATGCCTAACAATGTTAGAATTAATGAAGGAATGTTTGACTATGCCTAAAAGTATAAAAGGTAATGAATAAATATGTGCCTAATGCCTAATAGTGCAAAAGTTAACAAATGAATAGTGTCTAATGCCTAAAAGTGTAAAAGGTAACAAATGAATGTCTAATGCATATTAGTATAAAAAACTAATGAATGAATATGTGCCTAAAAGTATAAAAGGTACTGAATGAATATGTACCTAATGCCTAATATTGTAAAAGTTAATAAATGTGTATGTGTCTAATACCTACTAGTGTAAAAGGTAATAAATGAAGATGTGCCTAATGCCTAACAGTGTAAAAGTTAATGAATATGTGTCTAATGCCAGTGCTAATAGTGTAAAAGTTAAAGAACGTATGTATCTAATACATACTAGTGTAAAAGTTAATAAAAGATGATGTGCCTAATGCCTAAAAGTTAATGAATATGTGCCTAATGCCTAATAGTGTACAAGTTAATGAATGTGTGTCTAATACCTACTACTGTAAAAGTTAATAAATGAAGATGTGCCTAATGCCTAAAAGTTAATGATGATGTGCCAAATGCCTAATAGTGTACAAGTTAATGAATGTTTGTCTAATGCCAAAGAGAAAAACTTCAGAAGTAGATTCAAATACTGCTTACTATATGACAGATCCTTTAAGCCACTTCATCTCCAGAAAGCCTACAATGGGAATCAATATGGTTGCAAGGATCATTTTGTATTTAATCACTTTCCTGAGATGACACTCTGAATACCAGAGCAGTGTTTACTCCAGGCTGTGCCCTTGCATGTTTTGATACAATGAAATTTTAAATTGAGAGATAAATACTTGCACTGCATCAAAAGTCAGTAATAAACTAACTGTCTTACATCGCTTGCAAGCTTGAGGTCTATGTCCCAACTATCGGGTACACTCACTATGTCATCAAGAGACTTGATTTTGTCGCTTTAGTCATAAAACAAGCTTCTCACTGATCAAAAGCACTGGTTTGTTTTAACAGAGCTGTAAGCAAGCAAATCAAAATGAACTGAAGAATATCTGATGTTTCAAGCTTATGAATGTCAATGATAATGACCCCAAATAAAAAGGCTGGCGGCAAAATGACTATATTAAAAATATATTTCATTATTGTCAGTTGTGCAACAATATTTAACAAGAAAAAAAATCATAATGGTGTTATATGTAGTCACAATGTTACAATAACAACATCATGGTGTAATGTGTTGGCACAAAGTTATTTGAATTCTTGTTGGTAGAAATTATTACATTGAAGAAGAACATTTGAAAATAATTTAACAATAATTTAGTATCAACTAGAAATATTAGTATGAAGTTAAATTACAGTGTCAACTAGAAATACTGGTATGAAGTTAAATTACAGTATCAACTAGAAATACTAATATAAAGTGAATACAGTATCAGTTAGAAATACTAGTATTAAGTGAAAACAGTATCAACTAGAAAAACCAGTATGAGGTTAATACAGTATCAATTAGAAATACTAGTATGAAGTTAATACAGTATCAATCAGAAATACTAGTATTAAGTGAATACAGTATCAATCAGAAATACTAGTATGAAGTTAATACAGTATCAGCTAGAAATTCTAGTATGAAGTTAAATTACAGTATCAACTAAAAATACTAGTATTAAGTGAATACAGTATCAATTAGAAATACTAGTATGAAATGAATACAGTATCAATTAGAAATACTAGTATGAAGTGAATACAGTATCAGTTAGAAATACTAGTATGAAGTGAATACAGTATCAATTAGAAATACTAGTATCAATTAGAAATACTAGTATGAAATGAATACAGTATCAATTACAAATACTAGTATGAAGTGAATACAGTATCAGTTAGAATTATTAGTATGAAGTGAATGCAGTATCAATTAGAAATACTAGTATGAAGTGAATACAGTATCCATTACAAATTCTGGTATGAAGTTAACACTGTAAATGAAAGGAATCTGATTTACAATCTCATGATTGTTTTAAATGATACAAGTATAGTCTGGCCAATATGAATTCAGCCTAGGAACCCTAAAAATCCCTTTTCATGAAAACTTGGAGGAAACACTGCAAGAGATTGTGGGGTTGTTGGATTACACAAAAAGGAAAAATAAACACTCTAAACTATGAATGCTTACATGAGGAGAATCAATACTCCTGTAAAATAAGATACCATCATAGTGCAGTTAAAGCTGGTTCCATCAGATTTCCTTCAGCACAAATCTCAAAAGTCAAACAGTCAGACAGTATACAACAGTTACTTTACTTAGTATGTCAGACAACAGTTACTTTACTTAGTATGTCAGACAATAGTTACTTTACTTAGTATGTCAGACAACAGTTACTTTACTTAGTATGTCAGACAACAGTTACTTTACTTAGTATGTCAGACAGTATACAACATTTACTTTACTTAGAAAACATTTAACATCCTTATTTTCATCTATTAGTATGCAACATGAACATCACAGATGCATCCATTACTCCAAATTTAAAGTGTAGCCTCACAGTCACAAAACTGTCTAATCATTAATAGCACAGATATACCCATTCCTCCAAATTTTATACATGGCTCCACAGTCACAAAACTGTCAAACATTAATAGAGTATATATATATATATATATATATATATATATATATATATATATATATACACACACACACACATTTATCAGTAGATATTATACCCATTCCTCCAAATCTTATAACTGGTCTCAGTCATAAAACTGTTTGAACACAAAAAAAAAAATCAAACTCAAAGCTCCAAACTCAAATTCAAAACTCCAAACTTAAACTCAAATCTCCAAATTCAGACTCAAAGCTCCAAATTCAGACTCAAAGCTCCAAAATTCAGACTCATTGTTCCATAATGCAAAACCATACATTCAAATTTCATGTATATAGAGATATAAACAAAGAGATGATGCCAAAATAGACAATAAAAAATTAAAAGTGTGAGTGCAAAATCTACACTCAGGCATTTTTGTGACTATGGGTCATGTTTGACAGCTGTGAGTGTTGTGCTAAAAACTTTTGAGAATTAGATCAAAATAGATCTTGATTTTGCTCTATGTCTTACCAGAGCATGTAGTTGATGCAACAGTAGCTTGAATCTGTGCCAGCTTGCTAAAGTCCTGTACAGTAAGGACATGGGTACTGTCTGGGTCTGTGGCAATGTCTCCAAGTTCATTCTTGTCAATACCATCTCCAACACCCACTGCAAAAACTGTTATTCCATGGTTACGTGCACTCTGGGCTTCATTAACAGTAGACAGGTGGTTGGTAGATTGACCATCTGTCACTACAATGGCAATGTTTGGTATGCTTGGTCTATCCCCATTTGCTGCAGTAAACATACTGCTGTACAGATCCTTCAAGGCCTGCCCTGTGTTAGTTGTCCCACGTTTGTATGGAATGTTAGTGATAGCATTTTCCAGTGCCGCCCTGTCAAAGTACTTGTTAAGCTGAAACTGGATGTAGGTACGATCACTGAAGATCTCAGTGCCAACACGGATTTTGTCTGCCCCAATATCAAATTTCTGGACTACATTTTTGACAAAATCTAACATTTTCTGATAGTTGGTGCTCCCAATACTGCCCGAGGAATCAAGAACAAAAACAATATCAGCCTTGGCACTGCATGCTGAAAATTAAAGGAAAACTTTCACATCAACTACTTGAAATTAGGAAGGTCAAGAAAACAAATTCCCTTATGATGTGAAAGCTGATCAAAATAGTGAAGCATCAAGAATAAATCAAGACACAATCTTTGTGAAGTCCACATTTTAATTTATCTAGAATCTAGGAATTATAAAACTGAGCATAATCAAAACAACCTTAATCTAGGGTATGAACAGACAATGTATACCTGAATGCCAAAGTCACTACTATGTTGAACTTCCATCAAGGTGGGGTTAACACAGATTATGAAAATTAGATTTTTGTAGGGATATAATAAGGGAGATATTATTATTGTACAGTTTCTATTTTGGTACAGTTAGGGAGATATTATGTTGGAACAGTTTTTATTTTGGTACATTTAGGGAGATATTATTTTGGTACAGTTTCTATTGTGGTAGAGTTGGGGAAATATTATTGTGCATGGCCAATATTGTTACAAAATAGAATCTTCCTAATTGTACATTAGGAAGATTCTATTTTGTAACAATATTGGCCATGCACATTTCAAAGTGAGGGAGAGCAGATTCTGGTGTAATGCTGGCCACACTTTCAAAGTGAAAGAGATCATACTGTGGTAACAATTATTTTTGTGGGTCTCAATTTTCTGGTTTGCAAAAAAATGATCTTTTCATCCATACTTAATTCAAGGTTTGCCTGTCAAAGTTTGCATGTTAGTAGGTATTTAATTTCATTGATTAACCTCTACAAATACCCAAAATAAAGAAAGCAAAAGAACAAAAACTATGATGATGATCTCTTCAATGTCTATAACAATACTATCACCTGTATGAGTACAAATCAAGCACTTGTCAAGATAAATCCCATATACTCAACATTAAGGGAAGCCAATGCAGCCAACAACATTTAGCTAATTGGTTTTTAATGTTTATTGTCCATAAATAATTAAGTTGCACAATCAATTACTTTCTGACAATCATGGCATTAACACAGTGACAAAATTCAACTTGATCCCCATCAGTTTGGACACTGCTTCCACATGAATACCAAACACATGACCAGCTGTGCTTGGCTCCATGCAGTTAGTGAGTAGTGTCAACAATTGATGTGTTTAGTCAAAGTGTAAAGATGCTAACCAAAGTGATAGATAATGAAATCACTCTTTTGTTTGAGCCTGCCTCATGTATGAGTCAATTAAAGTCACTAGACATTACTTCAAACCTAGCAGACTAATTCTGAATAGATAATTGCAGCTCCTGCAAAAGTTTATGAAACACTGAACCTCATTATCCATGGCTTTGAGTATTCTGGACTTGTTTAATTCATCAATTTATTTGTGTCAGATGTTATGACTATATGGTCACAAACTTAAGTAACAGAAAAGAAGCAAAGCTAACAAGTTTTGTCAAACTTAACAAACAATTTAATTATCAAAGTTATAAATGAAAAGTGTGAGAGGAACTTTACAGTATTATGAAGTGAATCCAAATTAGTTATTATAAAGGTCTATGAAAGTCTTAAATGAATAAAAAGTCCCTTATAATTTTCAATACCAAAAATATACTGGTCCTCCAAGAACTGTGATGTCATTAAGATGTTGTTGTCCAAAATTCCTTTGAATAATTTATAACAGTTCAAGAATAATATTATAGTTCAAATAATGAGCACATTCTATCACCACTGAACAGTCCTTCTAAAAAATATCTAAGTACAACATAAAACACGTGCAGACTTACATCAGGAACACAATAAGCGTGAATGACTCCAAAAATTGGAATGAAACTGAATGCCAACTTTTTTTCCTTATATACACCATATATTGTGACTGTAGTTCACAACAGATCTCATGTGACAACATACACTATAGATTTGCAATGAACTAAGTATATTCACATTACCTCATGCAAACAATGGGAATCACAGAATTCTTCTCAAAACTTGCATATCCCATCAGTCACTGAGAAACTACACCATAGGTACCATTATAAGTCTTATTATTAAGATTAGTATTACTAAGTGTCAACACATACATAAACATCTATTTATAGATCATAAGTAATTTGTATTTTTAACAGAGTCAAATCACATACACAATTTATAACAAAAGACATTCTATACAGTTTACGACCATGAATAAAAATTATGAAAATTGAATAAAATCAAATACCAGAAATTACAGAAAATATAGATATGCATAACACTGTCAACTTGATTGATGCAACATTGATTCTGTGGCTTTGTCTGAAAATCAGTGAAGTTTGAGTTGCACTATTCTTTGATAATAACTGTATATACAGTGTATCATTATTACTTGTGTATATACAGTGTTCCATTATTACTTGTGTATATACAGTGTTCCATTATTACTTGTGTATGAGTGTTCCATTATTACTTGTGTATATAGTGTTCCATTATTACTTGTGTATATATAGTGTTCCATTATTACTTGTGTATATACAGTGTTCCATTATTAATTGTGTATATACAGTGTTCTATTATTAATTGTGTATATACAATGTTCCTTTATTACTTGTGTATATACAGTATTCCATTATTACTTGTGTATATGCAGTGTTTGATTATTACTTGTGTATATACAGTGTTCCATTATTACTTGTGTATATACAGTGCTCCATTATTACTTGTGTATATACAGTGTTCCATTATTACTTGTGTATATACAGTGTTCCATTATTAATTGTGTATATACAGTGTTCCATTATTAATTGTGTTTCAAACTACAGTTTTAGTATTTTAATGGCATGTTCTTCATTGGGATTAAGCATGCATGGATAAAATGAAACACACTTTCATGAAGATTTTAAATTTTCAACAACAGTTTCACTTGAATGAAGAATCAATCTGAAAAAGTATGAAATCTTATTTTCATTAAAAGCATCATTTATTTTATTCATTCTTCTGTTTTCACTAACAACAGTGTTTGAATACATTATGCTTTTTCTGGTTTCTCTTTCCTTACTTATCTCACAACATATCTATTTAAAGAAGTGAGAGGAAATTGTACAGCAACAGGTCCATTTTTAACAATCAGTTAAAATAAAACAAAAGCACATGTAAAAGCAAATATAATTTTTTTCACTGATTACAGAAATGAAGTTGCTTTATCAAATAGCTTTGCTGATGAATGAAATGAAACACAAACAATGAGGGGTGTGGCTGATTTTTCACTGGGTCTTTAAGTTTGTGGCTCAGAACAACAGTGAATTCCATGAAAATTGGTACCCCACAAATTTAGAATGTTGGCCACACTTTCAAGGTGAGAAAGATCCTACTCTGATACAATGTTGGCCACACATTTGAAGTGACGGAGATCCTATTCTGGCACAATGTTGGCCACACATTTGAAAGTTAGAGAGATCATAATCTGGCAAAAATGTTGGCCACACATTTAAAGTGAGTGAGATCCTAATCTGGCACAATATTGGCCACACTTTCAAGGAGAGGGAGATATTATACTGATACAATATTGGACACACTTTAAAGATGATGGAGATCCTATTCAGGCTATGCATACTTTCAACATGAAAAATTAAACGCAGTCTTACTAATAAATTCAGATCTCAAACATACTATAAATAAGTAATATCAATATAGATTGTACTAATATAAGTATCACAATTAATATTATTGGTACAGTTATTTCTTTAGCTACTAAAATAAGACAAGCACTTCTAGCAAAACCAGCAGCTTTGAGCATAACACTCAGTTACAAGCTCAATACTCCAAGTAGGCCCTGTAGTTTTGAGCACAATGCTCAGTCACAAGATCATAGTTTTGAGCACAATGCTTGATCACATGATCAATACTCCAAGCAGACCCTGCAGTTTTGAGTGCAACACTTGGTCACATATACTCCCAGCAGGCCTTCCAGTATTGAGCATAACACTCAGTCACAACTAC
Organism: Megalonaias nervosa; assembly: GCA_016617855.1. NCBI lineage: Eukaryota > Metazoa > Mollusca > Bivalvia > Unionida > Unionidae > Megalonaias > Megalonaias nervosa. The sequence continues at coordinate 152,970 of JAECUM010090656.1, forward strand.
TCCCTGCAGCTTTGAACATAATATTCAATCACAAAAGCAATTCTCCTCACAGGCCCTGCAGTTTTGATTTTGAGCACAGTCTCTAATAAACACTGGGACATTATGAAACTTTACTCAGAAAGGAATATATAATTTTCAGCATTTTTTTAAACTTAACTTTCTTCACCACCATTTGCTAAATTTAGACAAAATTTATACTTAGAAAATATCATTTTGGGATTTTAGTCTTGAGTTTGATCTTTTTCACCCCCCCAAACAAGGAGGCTGAAGTACTCTCCTTCAGATGCATCTACATGTCAAGACAAATCCTCTACTCGTCATTAGCATGTTTGGATTAGCTGACAATATACTCAGGCAGTCAGAGTTAAGAGCACTGCAAAGATATGCACCATAACAGCTGATTAAGGCAGGCATAGAAAGGACTCAGACCCTTTACAGCTTGTGAAACTAAGCTAAGGACTAAACCACTATATGTTGAAAGATTACTGCCATATACAACTCTATAATTAACTTGCATCAACAAAGAAAAATTTATCACTGTAGGGCTGAGATGGAATTTCATTAGTGTAGATATAATAGGGTTGAAGATACAGATGATATAGACAATGCAAACATCACTCAAGTATCATAATTAGACCACAGTGACCTTGTTTTGGAATAGCTGAAATGCACCCAAATATAAAATTTAAGGAGCATAAGTAAAGTGGGGTCCAAGATTTTGAGTGCAGTGGAACAAATAGATGAAAATACAAAAGTCACTCAATCAAAAATCAGGTCACAGAGAACATTTCTGGTATAGCTGAATTGCTCTTTTTGAGATGCATCTTTGATTGGGTCAAAGAGGGTATAATTTAGTTATTCTTTTTGAGATCCACACACCAAGTTTCATGAATGTAGGTGAAATTGGGTACAAAATTATTGCAGTCATAATTATTTAATAGCTGAAAATCACTTAGAACATGAAAATTATGTAACACTAACCTACTTCTATAATGGTGGCATTGCTTTTGTTGCAACAGATTTACATGCTGGTTTTCATCAGTGTAGGTGAAATAGGGTCCAAGAAAGTGACAGCATAACAAACAAATGAATAAACAAACAAATGAAAGTATGAATAAATGGAAAAAGCACTATATTGCCTCACAACTTTGTGAGAGTATTAGAAAAACATTTTGAGAATACAGGACCTGATTTTAATCATATTACATATGCCTGTTAATTTACACAGGAGGTTTTACTCACCTGGCCCTGCAGTGGCCGTTATACTGTACTCACCTGGTCCTGCAGTGGCTGTTAACATTGTACTCACTTGGTCCTTCAGTGGCTGTTATATTGTACTCACCTGTCCCTACAGTGGCTGTTATATTTTACTCACCTGGCCCTGCAGTGGCTGTTAAATTATACACACGTGGTCCTGAAGTGGTTGTTATATTGTACTCACATGGTCCTGCATTGGCGCATTGGCTGTTATATTGTACTCACACAGTCCTGCAGTGGCTGTTATATTGTACTCACCTGGTTCTGCAGTGGCTGTTATATTGTCCTTAACCTTTGAAGCTGAAAGGTAAAATAAATTGACAGATAACATTATTCTGTACTGTAAGTTAACATCTAAAGATAATGATTGCTTTGAGTCCAAATTGAGCATAATATAATGCTTCTAGCTGAAATCAATCTGATATCTTTTGCAAGAATAACCCAATAACCCAACATCTTCTAGGTTACTCCAATATCCTGTACTGGCCTAATCTAAAGATCTTGAACAGTGGCCTTAATTTTAAAATTTTGAACACTGAGTTTAATCTAAAGATCTTGAAAACTTATGTTAATCTTAAGATCTTGAAAACTTATGTTAATCTTAAGATCTTTAAAACAATGACCTTAATCTAATGATCTTGAACACTTAACTAACCTGAAGGTCTTGAATGCTGACCTTAATCTAGAAATTTCTGAACACTGACCTTAATCTAAAGATCTTGAACACTAACCATAATCAAAAGATTTTAAACATTGAGTTTAATGTAAAGATCATGAGCACCAACCTTGATCTTAAGGTCTTGAACACTGGCCTAATTTAAGATCCTGAACAATGATCTTAATTGGAGGATCCTGTACAGTGAGTTTAATCTAAAAATCATGAACACTGACCTTAATCTAAAGAACTTGAATTCTGACCTTAATCTAAAGATCTTGAACACTGAGTTTAATCTAAAAATCTTGATAACTTACCTTCATCTAAAGATTTTGAACACTTAACTAATCTAAAGATCTTGAACTGTGACCTTAATCTATAAATTTTGAACACTAAACTTAATCAAAAGATTCTGAACACCGAGTTTAATCTCAAAGATCATGAACACTGACCTTGATCTTTGGATCTTGAATGCTGGCCTAATCTAAAGATCCTGAACAATGACCTTAATCAAAAGATTTTGAACACTGAGATTAATGTAAAGATCTTGAACGCTGAATTAATGTAAAGATCTTGAACACTGACTTTAATCTACAGATCTTAAACACTGACCTAATTACTATCACACTGACAATAAATCAAAAGATACATCAAGTTTCTGTCTCAAAATCCATTTGATGGCAAAATAAGTGCTTAAACAGATGCAGTCATTGCCACTCTCAATAGCTCAATATTGTGTTTGAAGGTAATATGTCAGTAGTTTTCATCTTTGTACAAACTAGAGACTGGATGGTGCTGTTGTTCAAATTTCTGTGATGGATTGTCTGAGCGAATCCTGGTCAGAACCAAGTTGTTCTTGACAATTATAATGTTAGCATTGTCCAGACTATCTGATACACTTTGACCAAGAGATGTGCTCATCTCTGAAGAAAATGAATATACATCACATTTGAAACTGACCATTTCATTGGGGTCATGGGAGAGGGGACATCATATTTTTAGCTTTAATGGAGGTTTTACAGGAAATACAGCAGTAATAAACACCACTGTCCAGTTCAGGTGTTAATGCTTTACCAAAATGAGGTCTTTCAATCAATCTATTTCATGGCTAAAATCATCCTGAAAAGAGTGGGTCATTTACTAGTAAGTAAATAATAATAAAAAAGAGAACCAATCTGAATGTTCAGTTCAGTGTGTCGAATATCTTACATACTGGTGGTGCTCCAATTTTGACAGATGTTGTACACAACAGAATTATTTTTGTCAATATGTTGCTTTGCAGTATGTGCAAAGAATTAAAACCTCCACCTTTGCCACTGTGCTTCACAAAGTAAAACTCTGTCAACCTGGAGTCATAAAATCTATATTTGCTGAGCTTTTCCTGTTTTGCTGATAGCTTATTGGTTTTAGAATCAGCTTTAAAAATGAATCACACTTGAACACTATTGTCGGAAAAATGAAATAATCATGCCTTGCATTTTATTTATGGAGTAAAATTCCAAGTTCAAAGACTGTATAACAAACTTGCCAATAATCATTAATACAGATGGCTTAAACATTCTCATTCAAGAAAACGTGCAATAACTATTGTTCTTCTACATTTGTCTAGCACCTCTTTGATTTACCTTCATCTTAAAATGAATTGGGTTGCTCCACTTTGTGAACTTTACATATGCAAATTATCACAATGGGCTCCTCCACAGCAGTCTACAAAGTATTTAGCACATAACTCTATCTATTTTCAGCCAATTAAGAAATACATGAAAGTGTCATTGTTTATACCTGACCTCTTTTCCTTTAAATTGTTATATAAGCTAACAAGGGTCTATAATGCCCCAAGGGACCTATAATGCCACAAGGGTCTATAATGCCCCAAGGGACCTATAATGCCACAAGGGTCTATAATGCTCCAAGGGTCTATAATGCCACAAGGGGTCTATAATGCCACAAAGGTCTATAATGCCCCAAGGGTCTATAATGCCACAAGGGTCTATAATGCCACAAGGGTCTATAATGCCCCAAGGGCCTATAATGCCACAAGGGTCTATAATGCCCCAAGGGTCTATAATGCCACAAGGGGTCTATAATGCCCCAAGGGTCTATAATGCCCCAAGGGCCTATAATGCCACAAGGGGTCTATAATGCCACAAGGGTCTATAATGCCCCAAGGGCCTATAATGCCACAAGGGTCTATAATGTCACAAGGGTCTATAATGCCCCAAGGGCCTATAATGCCACAAGGGTCTATAACGCCACAAGGGGTCTATAATGCTCCAAGGGCCTATAATGCTCCAAGGGTCTATAATGCCACAAGGGGTCTATAATGCCACAAGAGTCTATAATGCCCCAAGGGTCTATAATACCACAAAGGATCTATAACATCCCAAGGGTCTATAATGCCACAAGGGTCTATAATGCCACAAGGGTCTATAATGCCCCAAAGGCCTATAATGCCACAAGGGTCTATAATGCCACAAGGGTCTATAATGCCACAAGGGTCTATAATGCTCCAAGGGCCTATAATGCCCCAAGGGTCTATAATGCCACAATGGGTCTATAATGCCACAAGGGTCTATAATGCCCCAAGGGTCTATAATACCACAAAGGGGCTATAACGTCCCAAGGGTCTATAATGCCCTAAGGGTCTATAATGCCCCAAGGGCCTATAATGCCACAAGGGTCTATAATGCCACAAGGGTCTATAATGCCACAAAATTCTATAATGCCACAAGGGTCTATAATGCCCCAAGGGCCTATAATGCCCCAAGGGTCTATAATGCCACAAGGGTCTATAATGCCACAAAGTTCTATAATGCCACAAAGTTCTATAATGCCAAAAGGGGTCTATAATGCCACAAGGGGTCTATAATGCCACAAGGGGTCTATAATGCCAAAAGGGGTCTATAATGCCACAAAGTTCTATAATGCCACAAGGGGTCTATGATGCCACAAGGGGTCTATAATGCCAAAAGGGGTCTATAATGCCACAAAGTTCTATAATGCCACAAGGGGTCTATAATGCCACAAAGTTCTACAATGCCACAAGGGGTCTATAATGCCACAAAGTTCTATAATGCCACAAGGGTCTATAATGCCACAAGGGGTCTATAATGCCACAAAGTTCTATAATGCCACAAGGGTCTATAATGCCACAAGGGGTCTATAATGCCACAAAGTTCTATAATGCCACAAGGGTCTATAATGCCAAAAGGGGTCTATAATGCCAAAAGGGGTCTATAATGCCAAAAGGGGTCTATCTTGGGGCCCCTGTTTTTTGTTCTGTTCATAAATAACCAAAGTTGAGAAAAACCTTCAAACTGCTCTCAACAGACATCAACTATGGTGCAAGGAAAATAAACTCTTATATTAGGCTCCTAAAGAAAATCAAGGCCTTCATTCCATTATATTACAGAGTTACTTTTTACCTAAGCTACAATCAACCGCATCTTGACTACTGTAATATGATTTGGGGTAAGACAACTGCTACAAACATGGGAAAAATTTCCAGACTTCAGGAAAGGGCATGTAAAATAATTTTTGATCAGCAAACAGAAAATGTTCAAACTGCAATGCTTACATTCAAAGTATTACCAATACATGAAAGAATAATTTTGAGAAAGGCCAAAGTAATGTACAAGGTGTTTACAAAATCTGCCCCCCCCCCTTATCTAAACACCATTTTCCAGGAAAGAGAATCTACTGGTACCTCAAATCAAAGACCATTAAGAGGACAAAATTTCAAAGTACCCAAGCCAAAAAAAGGAGTTATTCAAAAATAGCTTTCAATTTTCAGGTGTGCTTGTTTGGAATAACATTCCGCATGATATTAAATCAGCTCCAAGCATCTCTTCCTTCCACAATAGGTGTTATAGATGGATGAAATCATAAAAAATGGTGCACTGATATAATAACATGTTACATCACCCATCTCCTGTGCTTCACTTTCATTTCAACAGCAATGTTGCATTTATGTGAATAGTTGTTTATATACTCTGTGTGTGTGTGTGTGTGTGTGTGTGTGTGTGTGTGTGTGTGAACATAATATTACTAGCTTGTATCTTATATGTACATAATAGAGGGGTTCAAGGTAGATTAGTTTCTCATTTGTAACTAATTGAGTCACCATCTGAAAATAATGTTTTATTATCATTATGATTATTATGATTATTAAAATAAATTGGACAACAAAATTATGCCATTTTGGTTGGTATCCACCATGATGAACAGGTGTAATCAATGATTTATTTGCAACAAATGACCAATATTTTTTTTTTAAAACATATTACTAAATCACTTAAAAGACAAATAAGGACTATCATTTACCCAAACTAATAAAAGAAATTGCAGCTTTACAGTAAAGTTATCACTACATGCTGCTTGGAGTAACAAAACTGGTGTCGTTTTGTCATCCAAAATATTTTACTCATGATGCTTTGCAAAATTTTCAGTCTAAGGTCCATTCCATGAGATGATATTCTTTGTGTCTGGAGACTGGTGCCATCGCTTCCTTAAAACTATGATCTTTTGCATTTGATTTAACAAATTTACCTTCGCAAGCCTTAGTGGAGAGGAGATCTCTGAGTGACTTCAGGGCATCAAAACTGTCTGCTGTGTACACATTATGGCTGTCAGGATCTGTGGCAATATCCCCAAGCTCTGCTTGGTCTATAGCTTTCCCAACCCCCAATGCCAGCACTGTCACATTAGCGGCCTGCGTCAATTTTGCCTCGCTGACAGTCAGGGCATGGTTATTTGACTGACCATCAGTCACCACTATAGCAATGTTAGGTACGTCTGGTCTGTCTCCTAAAAATAGATTACATCATTGTGCAAAATTACCCAGGATTACCAAAAAAAGATCTCTGAGTACAGTAACTGTAAAAACACATTCAGGCTGTTTATCAGATATTATCTGTAAGAGTGTGATAAGAACACAGTCAGGCTGTTCACTGGACATTACCTGTAAGAGTGCTATAACACAGTTAGGCTGTTCATTAGACATTTCCCGTAGGAGTATTCTATGAACATAGTCTGGCTGTTTATTGAACATTCCCTGTAAAAGTGTTATAAGAACACAGTCTGCCTGTCTAACAAACATTACCTGTAAAAGTGTTATTAGGATACAGTCAGGCTGTATATTCAACATTACCTGTCAATGTGCTATAGGAACAGTCAGGCTATTGATTGGACATTACCGTAAGAGTATTATAAGAATAAATTCTGGATGTCCAATGGGCACAACCTGTAAGAGTGTATAAGAATAAAGTGTTTACTGGACATTATCTGTGTGCTATTTAGATTTTTAATAGCTTTAAAAAAATTTCAGTCATATCGTGATGATGTCTGGAGTGTGGCAGTTTATAGTGATGTCTAGCAATGGGTGCATCATGCTGCAGACATGTAGCACCATGTCCCACCCAGTCACATTATCTTGACACCAGGACGACCAGTCTGAACACTAACCTCTTAACGCAAAGCTTCAAGCAAGGCAGCTGCAAGTACCATTTTATCAGTCTTTGGTATGACTCAGCCGGGGATAGAACCTGCGACGTCTGAGATGGAAGCTCTAACCACTTAGGCCACTGAAGCAGTCAGACAATGACTAAATAAAAACTGATATCCTCATTTGGTGCTGTAATAGAACTGTCCTACACAAATTGCACACATGCTCCATTCACCCTGAAGTTGACATCTATCTCTCGCTCTCTTATAAAATTCTTATAAATTATAAAGTAAAGTAGAATTTTCCCTCACATAATACACACACAAAATCTTGCATCATTATAGTATCATCATATACATCACATGGAAATCATGAGAATATCATACAAATTTATTTAAAACCCAGTAAAGGAGTTATTCATGTGCATATTTAGTGAGTGGATCTGACAGTTGAGGACCATAGCTAGACTACAAAATGATGGAGAATGCTGACAACTGAATTCATCTCATATCTCAACAATATGAGACTACCTAACAAATTCTGCTGAAATCCAAATAAAATTAATCAGATTATATGCAGAAATTTAAGTTGATGGGTCCAACAAGCACAGGCTATAACTGTGTTAAATAATTATGAAGAATTCTAATCATCAATTACAGCTAATGTCCCATTAATATCAAGCTTGATCAGACACAAAAGTGGGTGTGTCTCTCAATCAGGGGCTATAACTCCAGTAATAGATATGTATAATGCTGACAATCAAAGTCAGCCATAAATATCAAGCTGCCATTAGAATTTGGTTAAAATCCAATCATAAATGAAGGAGTTATTGTGCATAAACAAACGTGGGTGAATCTGACAATCTGGGGTTACAACTCTGCTAAACAATGATGGAGAAGGCTGACAATTTAACTCAGCCAAGGTGTCATGAAAATCAAGCAGTATATATAATTTCGTTGAATTGTCCAATTAATTAATGGAGTTGTTTAGCGGAAATATAAATGGTTGGATCTGATAGCCAGGGGCTATAACTGCATTAAATGAGGTTGAAGGCTGACAAGTGAACTCAGCCAGAGTACGGGATTATCATTGTCTAGCAGCTTATTAAACTGAATGAACTCCATAAAGAATTAAAGGGGCTATTGCGCAATAATGAAAGTAGAATAGACAGTCTCAGCATTTCATCACAATATGTTGGGATGAATATTTAGGAGTCTTGGAGTAGTTTTGTTTTTGGAACACTGCACAAATCTCTATGTATCTCAAAAGTTTAAAACAGAAGTAAGTCAGACCCAAATCTCACCAATTCTCATGAGCTTTTCATAAATCTCACCAATTCTCATGAGCTTTTCATAAATCTCACCAATTCTCATGAGCTTTTCATGAGCTGCACCTGAGAGCTGTGTAGGAAATGTATACAAATAGGGTAGATTTTGCAAGCTCATGAGTGCAGTTTGTTAGGTCTTGTGAGCCAAGGGAAACTAACCAAATCTTCACATTTGCAGATTTTGCTCATGTGAGAATTTGAGTGTTCATGTAAGAAAGTAGAACTCAGAAAACATTTTTTTAATTACACCTATGTTTGAAAATAAGCCAGTTCTAATTTCTCTATTTTTAATTTTTGTTTTCTTCAAGATAGAGAGATCCATCCCATTCTATAAAGAATTATTCTTTTGAATTTTGCTTTTTAATAAAGAAATCAGATGATAAAATCATGCAAGATGAAATGTGGTTTTCCATGACAGAGACCTGATTTGCAAGATGAAATGTGGTTTTCCATGACAGAGACCTGATTTGGTATCAAGACCTTAACAGTAGTTATTTCCCTTGTTTACATTCTTGAGACTGGTTAACAATTTCCAAATATGCACACAGCATATTATCTGAAGAATGAAAACACAAAACTAGTATGGCAGCCTTGTTTTCAAACAGTCTCCATTTTCAAGACTGAACTGTCACAATTTATCTTCTTAAATCATGGAGTTATCATGTTGGTTATTAAAATCAAGACTGTGTTACATTTGGCCAGTTTACTGGACTGCAGTTTGGTCATTTGGCCAGTTTACTGGACTGCAGTTTGGTCATTTGGCCAGTTTACTGGACTGCAGTTTGGTGGCTGCTTTATTCATTTGAAGTGCAGTTTTCTGGTACAATTTACATACATCAGATGAGATGACTTTGTAATCTTGTTTCACATAATCATTGAGATGATAATTTTGCAGATCATTATTATTTACTACTGCATCTCCCAAACTGCAGTTATCAATGCAATGTTGTCAGTTATTGACAATAGATTCATGAGATTATAAAACTTACATGCAAGTTTGTTATTCTCATTTCCATTTTTTCAGGACTTTTGTCTTCACACATATCAAATTCAAATGTTCTGAGGTCATTACACCTAATTTCTTTTCATTTTCAAAGAAGATGGAAGTCATTTTGCGTCAAAGGTCTTGAGGCATTAAGTGAATAATAAATTTCATTGCTTTTTTGTTTTTAAAAATCTAAAGTACTAATTGTTTTACGTGTCATAGCCCTTTCACATTCGATGGTTAGGCCAAAATTTAGGATCACTTTAAAGGATGTTTGTGACTACTATATGTACTTAGAGGGGTTTCTAAGACTTGTTCATGATTTTCAAATGCTGAACTAATAAACGAAAGGCCAAACCGGTAAATAGTCAAATTGTCCGGATTACATACAGTAGTGCATGTTGCTGTAATCAGTTTCACTGCATGGTACCTGAATGATACAAGAAGCATGGGAGGATACTGGATTTTATTCTGAGAGGATTTGTTTAGAGGACATGGTTCCATATAAATCAGATGGCCCATGTTCTTGTTTTTTACCTAACAGTGAACGATTGTAGCAGTGAACGATTGTAACAGTGAATGATTGTAACAGAAGGGACACCATCCTCCCCCAAATGTATTTCTATTTGGAAGCGAAGTAAAATGTTTCTAAAGCCACACAGAAAAAAATGTGATGAGTTTTCTACATATTCGATAAAACTGCTCTAAGAGAGCTTTCCCTTCTGTGTAGCAGCCTGAATTTCTTCCCTCAATAATACATTGGACATGATCTACAACATGCATCCACTGAGTCTCCTTTATTTGCTCTATGTGATTTATTCACAGATTTTAAAGCCCTCACTGAAACTGTGTGATTAACTCCAAACAAGTTTGAGCATGTGTAATGAGTTGTCTAAAAAGTGTGCACATGTGACATGAAATACGTGGCTCAACTCTTTTTAACTAACCCAAAGGATTACTAAAATAATATCTGTACTGATCCTATCAAAATTTCACTGATCCTGCTGAAATCAAACAAGCCAGTTCAGTTTCTAAGTCAACATTTATCATTCATTAACATCAGCTCAAAAAAAATATCTGTATTTCACCAACAATACTCAATAATGAAGTACTCCATGCACTCTAGAATTTCTCCAAATGCACAACATCACTGCCTTGCCACACTTTAGCCATTAGTGTTTATTTTCCCAGTATTTCTGGTACTTTCCTTAGTAGCTTCTATTGATCACATATGCAATCACACTCTTTCTTGTTGTCCAATTTCTGCCATTTCAGATTGTGGTCAATATTAGCTTGAGACCAGATATACCTTTTGTTATCATTAGCAATTAAATGAATAATCACACTAACTTTATTTATGCATGGTTTAACACATGTCCATTTGTGTTGCAAGCATTTATTGTTATAGAATGCACGTGATATAATAATTATAATAATTGATAATCATACTGGTTGTTTATTCTCAAATGAGAAACCTCACAAAAATATGCATAACTGAATTGAAATATGCTTCATCTTCACTAGATTTGAATATGACCTTTTAATTATTGCTGCTAAATGGTAAATTATTATAGAAAACTTCTTGTTTTCATTATTGTCAGAAATGTATTTATCAAATACAAATCAAATGCTAGTCTGTTTTTTCATTTTCTTTACTCCTGCAAACCTATTGCTCAATGTTGTGAAGAAATGCTCACGTGAACAAAATCTAGTTCATATTAACTTTCCTGCTTGTGTAATTTTCAGATTTTGTTAGATTCTGTTGCTGATCATGTTGAGTTCTACCTAAATGGGCACATTAAAATGCACATGAGTCAAACATTAGTTAGATCTGACATGAGAATCTGTGTGCAACAGGGTAGCCAATTGTAGTATTGGAGAGGAATTGGTCTTTTACTTAATCAATCAGTAAACACAGTAGCTTCAAGTTTAGTAATTAGTTCATGTGATGGTGTTGTGGATGTGTCACAATTACTGAAGACACTAACTCTTTATTAGCAGATTCAGTAGGTACCAACTCTTTGAATTAATTAATTAATTAAAATACAAATATAATGATCTCCGTTTCATTTGTATAGGGGCTTGTACAAGTTGCAAATCCCATAGCTTAGCTTATAAGTCCAATAAATGCAAAGGCACTCAGCATCAGCCAGGGACAGCTCATTATTATTCATGCATTACAAGTGAGTGTTAATTACAGGTAACCAATGAAATATGGACAACAGATATAGTACTGCTCAAACTCATAGGTCACATGCATCACTATGTACACAAAGTTTAAGGCTTGAAATACAATTAAGCACATTATCTTCATGAGATGGAGGGATGTACAAATGGAGTCCCACCAAGGGGCTGACAACTTCAAAGTGAAAATGATACATTTCATCAGTGGGCTCAATCTTTCAGGCAAATTTGAGAACACTTATTGTTTAGACAAAAGCTCTTTTAGATGGGCAACTCATTTAGAATATGGAAGGGGCCCTATCTAGATTTAGAACATGGAAGGGACCCTATCTAGATTTAGAATTAAACATCAGGATCTCCAATTTTTCTTAACTCAGATTATCATATTATTATTATTATTATTATTATTATTATTATTATTATTATTATTATTAACCATTACAATAAAAATAAGATAATGATTGTGATTATGATGTTTTGCAATAATGCTATCTATGAACCTTCAAATGCAGATATCCTAAGTGTGTACTACATATGCACCATTTTGTACACTATGAAAGGGGTGGGGGTGGATTTATTGAATTGGTACTCACTCTAATAGTATTAATATTATGGTATATTTCAAGTGCGGGTTGCTAAATAATGCTTGTATAAGGGGGTGAAAATTCTGCTGGAAGTGTGAAAATTCCATTATAAAATTTTCACATGGGGACAGAAATTCCATGTGAGTGAAAATTCTGATACCAGACAACTAAATTTTTTTCTAGGCCTTACCTGCAGCAGCCAAGAAGCTATGTTCCCTCATGTACTTAAGTGCCTCCCCAGTATGAGTATATCCAGGGACATAGTTGATTTTCCCCACTGCTGCCTGGATGGAGTTGCTATCATGATACTGGTTCAGGGTAAATTCTGTTTTTGCATTTGTTGCAAATGTGTCAACGCCAACCTGCACATCCATCAGGCCTATATTGAATGAGTTCACTACGTCTTTCACAAATCCAAGCATTTTCTGGAAGTTATCAGCACCCACGCTTCCAGAGGAATCCAGGAGGAAGACAATATCTGCTTGTGCATGACATTCTGTTCATACAAAGAATTCATTAGAAGTTAGTTCACCATGCTCTTTTATGAATATCAAGGACTACATCAAAACATACATCTTTTAGTTTTACATAATGATATATGCAAATTGAGTTGATATTGTAGGAAATGGAGACATTCCTCACTGATCACCAAAAATATCTTAGAATGTATGAGTCTGTGTCGATGTCACAAATAGTTAATCTGTTCAATTGCTAGTCAGAGCAAAAACATCATGATTATATCACAAAAGTTGGTGAGGAATCATGGAGATTTTAGTAAGAACAACAAATTTACAACTAAATTTATGTTTAGTAAATCCAGAAGACTGTTTTATGGCTTTTGGGATCTGACCACCCATCTTGAAACAAAAACTGTCCTGATTATTTTTTGTAGACTTCTGACAACTTGGGATGTATGGCAGTTAGTGTGATTCTCCAAGGTATTTAAACTTACTAAAAGAAAATGTTGCAATCGATCTCAGTTAGCTATATGCATCTACCAGTATGTCTGATCAATTAAACAGGATATATCATGTGCAATGTCTGGATCAGTTTTTCTACCTACCAAAATGTCAAATTGTGCTGATTTTAGAGTTTTTGGCAGGGCAAAATATCTCCCTCTCTCTCTCTCTCTCTCTCTCTATCATGCAGCTCACCAGCACTCAGAAGCAATATTTCTGATTCCAACCTGAAGCAGCTTATCTGTCATTTTGATGTAACTGATAGGCAATTATTTTCCTCCCTTTTAAATTTCTTTTAATTACAGACTACAAACAACTCATCTATCTCAGTGTCATTCAGGCCTAATAAAGGGATTAATATTAAAGTCAAAATTGAGGATTTCAAAGTGCAAAGCATAGCACAATGTTTACTGGACTTAACAAAAATGCCTCCATTTTGTCTTCCAATTCTTTTATTGACTCTTAGCAAATTTACAAAAATGTCATTTATTATTATAAATTCAATGGTGATAAACTAAAGTTGGCTATGCTTAGAATAAGGTAATACCATTCTTCCAGTGGTCATGATGTCATCATGTTCACAACTGACCCACATATACGGTTATCAAACAAGAGCACATTTTACATGAAGGTACTACCATGTTGTGGTTGAATCTGATGGTCATTTACCAATGCATCTTCATGATATAAAAAAAAACTGAATGCAATGAAACTATTTTCTTATTAGATTTACCATCATACCATGACATTGAACTCCAAGCTTTAGACACAAAGTCACGCACAAAGTCTGATCAAGGAACTTAATCCAGAACAAAAGTTATCCTGCAAAACCCATTTTTTATTAAGCCACAATAAACCCTAACCTTTGGTCTTTTGACCCCCAAATCAATAGGCCTCTTAATATTTTAAGTGCAAGCCCTAACAAACTTTGGTCAAGACACATCATCTAGAACTAAAGTTATAATGCAAAGCTATTTTCCTTCTTTCGGTTACAACAATCTTGACCATGTCCTTTTGACCCCAAAAGCAAGAGGATTATTTTTCTTATTCAGTGTCTAAGTCATCCATGATAAAAGTGCAAGGTCAATAACTCAAATCTGTTGGCTCAAACCATATTTCTTCGTTTAGTGACCTTGACCTTGACCTTCTGAACCCAAAATCAGAAGCATTCTTCCTTGCCTCAAGTGAAATGCATCAACAAAATCTGAATGAGGTCTGGCATGTAGGACTAATGTTACTATACAGAAATCATTTTTCTTCATTTAATGATGTAGACCTTTGACTTAGTGACCCTAAAGTCAATATAGCTTACTTCCTTACCACACATGTGAGCTGTCTATAAAAATTTTTTTTACCAGGTATGTGATGTAGAAATAACTGTCATTGTGTAGAAACCATTTTTCCTCTTTCAGTAAGTGATCTTGATCTTTGACTTTTAACTTTGCAATTGATAGGCTTCTTCTTAACCCCAAATGCAAGCCATCCACAAAGTTTGGTAATGGTAGATAGTGTAAAACTAAAGTAACTATATATAAACCATTTTATTCTTTCAAACAAAGTGACCTTTGATTTTTTTTTCAACCAATGTAATCAATAGGGTAATTCCTTTATTCCCAAGTGCAAGCCATCCATAAAATCTGCATGCTGTAGGTGGTTGTCTGTGTGTATGTTCTATCCTTAATAAGTGATGAAGATCAACAGTGTATATAAAATCTAGCCTGCATCAATTACCAATTATTTTTGACCTTTTGCTGTCAGTCTGGAATATGCTGCAAAGGAGGCAGACTGTTTTTTACACTAGTATCCAGCCCTAAAATGGGTACCCAATGATGAAAATGATATATTCAGAGTGAAGACACTAGGTTTATAACTCTTTTAATACATGGCCCCTTATCTAAATTGTAAAAGTTTGTAAACTCCAGATTTACATGTATTTGTACCTGCATATTGCATTGACACAAATTAATATTAACACCCATGCAGAAAAACACTGCCCTAGATGCTCATTATTCATGCATAGATACAAAAATGCCCAAGCGGAAAACACCATATTTTGATGAGTTTGACCTGGATGACAATTCAGCTCCCCATTGATGGATAAATTAGAGTCACATGAATTCAACATACACATGGTTTCTATGGAAGTCAAGATACGCATAAATTGGGCGTTTTACTCTTAGCCCTCAATTTCATAATGGTATTTAAGTTTACAGACATGAAACTTTTGGGTAATTTAAGCATCATTATAATGTTAAGAAAATTTTCTTTTCAGTGAGCTATTACATATCTTTATGGGTTAAGACCTAAAATAACTTACGAATTATAGAATGTCAAAATTTTATTATTTTTCATTTGGTCAGTTTACCCCAGGTTACCAGCATTTCTGAGACTGCAGCTATGTTGATACACTTTCATTCCACTGAATGACATCAGCAGATAATTCTAAACATGTTTTATTACTATGCACAAGAAAAATGTTGCTAACTTGCATTTTAAAAAAGTATCTGTAGTGTCCCCACCAACTTTTTTACACAATGCCAACCTGTAATCTATTTATTAAGCACATAATTTCAAGACAACAGGTGATTGGTTTTAATTTAATTATGGGATGAGGTAGCTTCCAATTCTTTTGGAGAATCAGAATTTTCCACCTGAAAGGCACCCTTGAGTAGTTCTCTAGAAATGGAGGTTTCATCAAAATGGACTACTTTGGACAATAGTTGGTGAAAACTGTGGAGATCCTAGGAATTTTTCTTTCAAATGTAAGTCAGTGACATTTTTTCATGTTATAAGTAATTTCATCCTTATAGAAATATCAATTGGCATCTTTAATTTGATGTGACAAGGTCTCAACAAGGCTGCACAGTACTGAAAATAGTGATGAGCTGGGGTGGACGTGACACTGGTTCACCAGACAAAAGTTCACAATATTGTCTGGTTCTGAACTTCCAAAATATCTAATTCATAAATGTGTGATAGGTCAATGAAAAACAAATCTTCTTCACATCAAAATGGTTCATATGAAGTTTCCTCCGCATCTTAAGTTGGCTGCAATTGACAGTGCTATGTAAAGAAACTTTATACAAGAGGATGAAATCAACACCATTTATGACATCTACATATGACTGCAGTGATGAAGGGGCATTTCAACAATTTCTGCATGTCATCAGGACTGTTGATATGCTTTCAAACACTGAAAGAAGTATAACATAGAAGTTCTTTCCACACCAATTTTGAGGGCTCTGCTACTGGTGAGTTATTTTCATTGTTTTAAAAAATGTTTTAATACTGTCTATAGAGGTTTCATCACAGTCACTGCATCACCATCTTCTAGCTGATCAGCTCATCCCAAGGCAGCGAAATCCAAACCATCAAGTTCTTTTTTGACATCAAAATGTGAGCGTTTGACCAGGATGAAAAGTGTATTAAGTTCACCAATTAATAAAAGATACAGCCTTTTCCTTCTGAACTCTTTGTCCCTGTTTACTCAAGTCAATCTTGAACTGCAGTGTAAATGTTTAGGTTGTTGCAATTGCTGTTCACATGGTTCATTAAGCCATCTGCCATACTAGGCAAAGAAATGACTGAGATTTAGTCTGCACTGCCTGATAATCATTGCTCATTGAAAGATCGGCTCATAGGAGACACCACAGCTGAGGTTTTGAACAAGTGCCATACAGACTGCACATTTAAACCTCTTGGCAATGTTCGAGTCAGGAAACATTTCCCAAAAGTCAGACATTAATTGATCTGCTGTACTCAGGGGCAAATTATAGTCTACCAGAATCTTTACTAAAATTGCCTCTGCTCTGATAACAGCCATATCCATTTTGGAAAATGATGCTCTGATAACAGCCATATACATGTTGGAAAATGATGCTCTGATAACAGCCATATACATGTTGGAAAATGATACTCTGATAACAGCCATATACATGTTGGAAAATGATGCTCTGATAACAGCCATATAGAATGTTGGAAAATGATGCTCTGATAACAGCCATATACATGTTGGAAAATGATGGCAAATTTTTTTTCAAAGACTGTGAAGAATCTTTATACTTTGCTGGGTCAGTGTGCCTTTGTTATGCCAAGGACCTTCTTCATTTACCTTGGCCACCATAAGAACTTGAAATTGTCAGCTGAAAATACATCACAAAATGTGAAAATCTCTCCTTTTCAAGAACTTCTGAAAAATGGCCAAGTTGAAGAATACTTGTGTCTGAATCAGTATAATTGGTGTTTCTTTTCGGATGCGGATTGTCACTGCGCATTTCATCATTGTCATTATTCAGACATTCAACTTCACAGTCACTAGATCTAGAAGTGCCAGGAGAATCAGTAATCCCTTGTGACCTAACCTGCCATGTTGTTAAAAATCACTTCATTTCTTTTAAAACAAACCCAATGAACTCGATCAAACCTAACTTTATGGATAATCAGCAAGGTCTGAAGATGAATAGAGACTAGGCCTAACTTTATGGATAATCACCAAGGTCTGAAGATGAATAGAGACTAGGCCTAACTTTATGGATAATCACCAAGGTCTGAAATTGAAAAGAGACTAGGCCTAACTTTATGGATAATCACCAAGGTCTGAAGACGAATAGAGACTAGGCCTAACTGAAATGGATAATCACCAAGGTCTGAAGATGAATAGAGACTACACCTAACTTTATGGATAATCACCAAGGTCTGAAGATGAATAGAGACTAGGCCTAACTGAAATGGATAATCACCAAGGTCTGAAGACGAATAGAGACTAGGCCTAACTGAAATGGATAATCACCAAGGTCTGAAGATGAATAGAGACTATGCCTAACTGAAATGGATAATCACCAAGGTCTGAAGACGAATAGAGACTAGGCCTAACTTTATGGATAATCACCTAGGTCTGAAGATGAATAGAGACTAGGCCTAGCTTTAAGGATAGTCACCAAGGTCTAAAGACAAATAGAGACTAGGCCTAACTTTATGGATAATCACCAAGGTCTGAAGACAAACAGAGACTAGGCCTAACTTTATGGATAATCACCAAGGTCTGAAGATCAATAGAGACTATCCCTAACCTTATGGATAATCACCAAGGTCTGAAGATGAATAGAGACTAGGCCGAACTTTATGGATAATCACCAAGGTCTGAAGATGAATAGAGACTATCCCTAACTTTATTGATAATCACCAAGGTCTGAAGATGAATAGAGACTATCCCTAACTTCATGGATAATCACCAAGGTCTGAAGATGAATAGAGACTATGCCTAACTGAAATGGATAATCATCAAGGTCTGAAGACAAATAGAGACTAGGCCTAACTGAAATGGATAATCACCAAGGTCTGAAGACGAATAGAGAATATGCCTAACTGAAATGGATAATCACCAAGGTCTGAAGATGAATAGAGACTATGCCTAACTGAAATGGATAATCACCAAGATCTGAAGATGAGTAGAGACTAAGCCTAACTTTATGGATAATCACCAAGGTCTGAAGACGAATAGAGACTAGGCCTAACTTTATGGATAATCACCAAAATGTGAAGACGAATAGAGACTAGGCCTAACTGAAATGGATAACCACCAAGGTCTGAAGATGAATAGAGACTAGGCCTAACTGAAATGGATAATCATCAAGGTCTGAAGACAAATAGAGACTAGGCCTAACTTTATGGATAATCACCAAGGTCTGAAGACGAATAGAGACTAGGCCTAACTGAAATGGATAATCAGCAAGGTCTGAAGATGAATAGAGACTAGGCCTAACTTTATGGATAATCACCAAGGTCTGAAGACAAATA
Source organism: Megalonaias nervosa (assembly GCA_016617855.1). Lineage (NCBI taxonomy): Eukaryota > Metazoa > Mollusca > Bivalvia > Unionida > Unionidae > Megalonaias > Megalonaias nervosa. Next base: position 172,160 of record JAECUM010090656.1, read on the forward strand.
GAGACTTTGCCTAACTTTATGGATAATCACCAAGGTCTGAAGATGAATAGAGACTATGCCTAACTCTATGGATAATCACCAAGTTCTGGAGACGAATAGAGACTAGGCCTAACTTTATGGATAATCACCAAGGTCTGAAGATGAATAGAGACTACACCTAACTTTATGGATAATCACCAAGGTCTGAAGACAAATAGAGACTACTCCTAACTTTATGGATAATCACCAAGGTCTGAAGATAAATAGAGACTAGGCCTAACTTTATGGATAATCACCAAGGTCTGAAGACAAATAGAGACTTTGCCTAACTTTATGGATAATCACCAAGGTCTGAAGATGAATAGAGACTATGCCTAACTCTATGGATAATCACCAAGTTCTGAAGACGAATAGAGACTAGGCCTAACTGAAATGGATAATCACCAAGGTCTGAAGACGAATAGAGACTATGCCTAACTGAAATGAAATTTCAAATGTAGGTACCATTAGCTACATGAAATATAAAAGAAGTGATTCCACTGGCTGGTTTAAATTAACTAATCAATTACAATGTACCACATTGTTTCTGAAATTAACTGCAATCACAGGCTTCTCTTCAAAAATCAATAGTTTCAATTTACCCGAGTAAAACTAACGCCCTCTATAAAGTATTGTTTGCTGATTGGTGGAATATAGCAATGTCTTGGGGATAATTTCTTTGCAATAATAGCAAAACAAACAGTACTGATATTTTTGAAATTTCTAGAATATTTCTTTTTTTGTCAGAACACCATAATTTAGACAGCCATTCTGGAACAGTTCCAGCACAATCAGAACAGTAGGCAGCCCTGCACCTGTACTGTCTCACCCTGCACCTGTACTGTCTCACCCTGATTTGTCAATGCTTTTCATACTTGAACCGGATGCAAGTGATTTTGCAATTGGTGCTGTGTTGTTGCAAACTTCTGATGGACAGGAAAAAATATTTTGCTATGCCAGCTCTTCGCTTACTAAATGGTGTCTTTTGTAGAGTATTTTAGGTAGTTTCTTATGGTTGCAAGTCTCTGATTAGGACTGACCGCAGTTCCTTGCACTGGCTTCTGAGCACCAAAGATCCTGAGGGTCAAATGGCGAGATGGACTGCGATAATATACACCCAAGAATTTGACACTGAACATTGGCCAGGGAAAAGGTATGGGGCTGCTGATGCTTTGAGCAGGCACCATTGTAGTCAGTGTGGATATGAGTCCAGTTTAAACACTCACAAAGAGGCCATCAATGCCATTCATCAAGATGGTCAGAACAAGAATGAAAACTGAGGCAAAGTTAATCAGATCATATAAGAATCACAAAACCAGGATAAAAGCACTGACTTTGGTCAATAGTTGGGTGGAAAAGGGAGACAAGCCCTGCATTCACAGAAATATCTGGCTTGGAATGCATTGCCAAGTCACATGGGCACAATAGGAAAGACTTGTCAACAAAGATGGAGTTCTTGGAACAAGATGGGAAGATTTTGACATCAAGGACTGTAAGTTACAGGAGGTAATCCCATACACAGAGAGAAGGAACAAGAATCTTATTTGCTGCCATGATAGGAGATCTGGTGGTCATTTGGGTGTTCAAAAAAATGTTAAGCACAGTTCAGCAGAGCTATTACTGGCCTGGTCTACAAAGGGATGTAAAATAGTATATAGCCAGTTGAGAGACTTGGTGGTCATTCACATGACGTCACACAGTGACGGGTGGGTGGGTGAAAATTTTGTGACAAAGTTTGATGAGGGGGAGGGGGGTGTTGAAGAAATGTGACATCACAATAAAAATGAGTGTGGAATGCTTCTTTCAAAAATAATATCAGAACAAAAAAGATTTTGTGACCTGCATCCTCAGTCCATTTTTATCCACAATAGATAACAACTCTGTCATGGACGACTTACATCAATATTGTTATCTCAGATGAAATATTGGGCAATTGTTATAACCTTTAACTGGTTAAACTGTTGTTGTTTTTAATTATGTAATTCTTTTTTTAATATAATGTAATACACACTTTAAAAACAAAATGTAGACTAAATAAACTGCAGGCCTACTGGTGATTAAACTTAAGATTTTAAAAAAGTAAAACAATAGGCTAACAAGTTATCACCATCCTGACAACAGTCTGACGAGATCAAAGACACACAAGTTTAGTAAGTTGAAAGACAGTATTCAGTCTGCAGTGAATGTTTAATCTTTTAATATTTTTATATGAAAAAAAACAACAAATGTAATTAGTTGAGTAGTGCCAAGGTTGGGCCCTGTGTCACGTTGGGACGCCGTACATTAAAGGGAATAAATATATCAAATGTTACCTTTTCTTCTTTCTTTTTATTGAAAACGTTTTGTTGACACCATTGAAGTGCTAAATTATAATTAGTCCTACTAGTACAAAGAGTTTGAAGCTTGATGACATTAAAAATAAAGCAGTCTAAAAAAAGACAGGATGAGGGGAGAGAAGAACTTCAAGGATTGAGCCAGCGTGCAGCACTAGTAACATTTATGCTATTGAAACTATACAACATAAGGTGTCCAGTGTTACATTAGTTTTAATTTTCATGACTTTTTGTCAGCCCATAGCAATGGACAAAAATAAATTATATCAGTCTTTACTTAATGCTTATGTGCTAGCATATCCTACAAAAACCAAAAAGATGTGCCAAGATGCACTCTTTATAAAGTGGAATAGTATCAAGAAAGACACATATCTGGCTGAAAAAGTTAACCATATGTTGCAAGAGCTCAAGGCAATCTCCAGTATGAAAAAAAGGACCACTTCTTAACTTTTGGACAAAACAAGCACCATCAGTTTTAAAAAAAGTTTCTACTCAGGATAATTTAGAGTCCAATAAACAACTGACTGATGTCTTGAATATCATTACATCTGAAACATTGCCTTCTACAAGCCGTTTTGGTACTCCAAGAAATGCTACTGTTCAATTACATTTAAAGTCCCAAACTGATGTCATAAATTCTGACCTCATAGGTTTGTATAATCAGCAGAAACAAGGACTACTTTCAAATGAGCAGAACTTAGAGTTAAAAGATAAACAAAAAAGAAAAACTGAGTTGGAAAAGAAACTAAAGAGGAAGATTGATGATCAAAGAAGATCCCGGAAAGCAAGGGATTAAAACAAAATCAAAACTGACTGCTTTATTGGAAGATAATCCTGAACTGCGCACAGAAGTGAATATCAGGGTCAGATGTGGTCAACCAAAAATCAAAGAGGAACAACCATTGCTTTTGCAAACTATACTGGATATCGCAATGTATGGTTCAGCTTCTCATGAAAAAAGACAGTTCGAAGTCAACAGAAGTATCAAAACCTTACATCAATTAACAGAGCTTTTAAAAAAAGATGGCTTCAACATAAGTCTAAGTGAACTATACCTTCATCTACTTCTTAAGCTTAGTTCGTCGTCGGAAGGTAAGCGTCATGTAACCACTGTCCCAGTAAAGTTAATTAGAGCACAAAATGATTATCACACTAAACATATTGATGGCCAGATTGCTCAGCTACAATAAGACATTAGGAAGAACTGTCTTCCGTGCTTGGACTGGATGAGGTTTGTTTTATCAGCCAGGATGATAAATGTCGCATCCCAATTGGTCTGGTCACTGCCAATAAACAGAGTCCACTGCTAATGCACACTGAGTATAAAGTAAGCCTTCCTGACCATGACTGGGTAGTTGCTGCCCAGCACAAGCCTATACCCTCTGTGTATGCCAGCGTTGAGATCCATCTTAGCAACGATCTTGGAAACAGACGCTGTTGGCTTTTCTGGTCCAATGTTTATAGCCATCCGATCTGAAAAACACTCCATATCAACAGCACTCAGCCACTGATTTGACTTTGAAAAGCTGCTGTGTCTGACAGAGTTCAATACCATAAGCAGGACTGTTATTGATAAATTGGTCAAGCCGATTCTTGTGTATACTGTTGATGGTGGGCCGGATGAAAACCCATGGTATCAAAAGTCATTAAGGTTGCCATCCACCATTTCTTGAAACACGATCTTGACTCTGTCTTCATTGCAACAAATGCTCTGAGATAAAGTGCTTGTAACAGACTGGAGAAAAAGATGGCACCAATGAGCAGGGAATTTAGTGGATTAATATTACCTCATGACAAATGTAGCAGCCATTTAGACGAACAAGGTAAGACAATTGACATTGAGCTAGAGAAGAAAAGCTTGGAATTTGCCGGAAAAACATCAGCCGAAATATGGTCACAGTTGTCTGTAGACAATTACCCAACCATTGCTGAGTATATGGATCCATTAAATTAAGAGCTCATGGAACAGGATATATTGTGTAGAGATCAAACTGGTGTGACACCCATGTCCGCTCAAGCCAATACTTGCTTCAGATTGTGAAGTGTGACGACAACGTGCTGGTCCAAAGCACAAAGCTCATACTTCAGTGCGATAAAAGATGGATTTCTTCCTCCTCCTTTACCCCTTGTTCAAACATGTGAATGGCTTAAAGTTCCAGAACAAGCAACAGATGGAGCCTTGCACAAATTTCCATCCTTATTTGCAACTCAAAGTCTCAAAATGGAAGACATTCTACCTCAGTCAGCAAACACATTCCGGACAATTCCCTATGATCTTTATTGCCCTTCACTTCAATCTGTGCTGAATGAGAGAATTTGCAAGATATGCCACGTGTGCTTCAGCTCTCTGGTCCCTCAGTCCTTCACAAATAGATAGCGGTTCCATCGAAGCACATCAGATCAATGAAAGTCGCTGCTAGAGGGCAGCGCAAAATGATGGTCATACTAGCAAATGCGGAGAATGGAGAAAGTATGGATTGGATTGATGAGGAGGAGCTTGATTTGGAGGGAGTATCCCTTCCAATAAACTATGTTAATACAAATGGATTTCTTGTTCGTTCAGTGGAGGGGCATCTTACTTTGCCTTGGGATAATGATAACTATGAAGAGAAGTAATTCATTTACAAATATTTCAAATTTTAAACCCTTAGAATTTTTGTGGATTTCTTGAAACTTTAATGTTAGTAAGAATTGAAGTGAGTGATATGTTAATTTACATTTCATTTTGTGTTTAAAATTAATTAAATTTTTTAATAATTTTATAAACTTTTAACCAGCCAAGCAGTCCTTGTAAAAGCCTGATTAATTAAACACTAATTTACAGAAAGATTGTTGTTCTGTCTACATAGTTAACTAATTTACAATACCTTTACTTTTCAGTATTACAAGAAATTGTTGAAAAAGGGGGGGGGTAAGAAATGTGTGACATCACATAGAGGGGGGGCTGGGTTTTTGTGATGAAATGTGATGAGGGGGCAGTAAAAAATGGAAAAAATTGCATGACATCATATGTGGACAACCCCTTGCAGACATCGAAAATGACCTCTAAATGTAAAAGAATCCCAATGCAAGTAATTTCTTCAGGTTTGTCCATGGAGCGCATATCTGTAGATATCATGGGACATCATCCTGACACAACAAGATCATTCTCATGATTTTACATTTCTTTTCAAAGTGGGCAGAGGCATATCCTATGTGGAATATGACTGCTGAGACTGTGACAAAGAGCAGAGGAGGTTATTGTTTAATTTGATGTGCTGTTGGTCATTCATTCAGACTAGGGCAACAATCTGAAAGCCATCTGTTAAAACTGCTTGATCTCCACAAGAACAGAACTACCCCTTTTCATCTCCAATCAGATAGAGATTCAACAGTTCTCTCAAAATAATGCTTAGCAGTTAGATAAGATCACACCAACAAGATTGGGATAATCCATACTTGATATACTGATGGCACACTGCTCTGTTGTGCATGAGACAATGGGCTTCACTCCAAACAAGATTATGCTGGGATTAAAAGTTTCTGCCCCTATGGACATAATGCATCAAATCCCTACCAGTATGAAGCATAGACCTGAGTGTAACTGGGCATGAAAGCTTAAAGACTGAATGGAAGGTGCTCACACACTAGAAAGGAAAAATATGAAAGGTACCATGCCATGGCAAAAGTGATATTATAACAGCCATTTGTCATGAGAAAGATTCAAAGCTGGAGATAAAGTGTATGTGTTCTTTCCTCAATGAAAGATTGGTTTGTCTCCCAATCTTTTGACTCACTGGCGATGACCATTCAAGGTTTTAGACAGAGCGAGTGAAGTTATGTACAAGGTAAACTGTGGGAAAAACAGATGTCCACAGATTGTATACTGTGACCATATGTGACTTTGCTGTACTTGGCTAATAACTGGGGAATTGAATCTGCCATACATCACAGAGGATGTTGAAATACATGAAGTTGCACAGAATGTCAGAAATATAGACCTACCAGAGTTATGTGGTGATACCATGGTGGATAGACACTGATGGTAATGAAACGGATTCTCATTCTGGAAACCCCTTTGCTGCGTGACCACCCTGAGAACAGTGCTCCATACTGATTGGATGATTATGTTCTCATTTAAATGATTGAATGTCTTGAAATGCATTGCTCTGTTGTGTGTCAAATCATTGTGAATCAATACATCAAGTTCAAAAATTGTGAATGATGATTTATTGGTTGATTTATTAAAATTGTTTCATTATGATTTTGTTTCTTTTTAAATGCGGGACACATTTCTCAAGAGGTATGGGTAATAGTGATTTTCCCCTGATTCTTAAGTCAGCCATTTTGACAGGTATCCTTGAATTGAAAATGGGATGGTTTAGTTATGAAATTGACCCATCAGATAATATGACAGGTCAAGTGATACCAGTGTATATGAAGGCTGAAGGTGAGCCGATTCAGAATTCTGGTGCGTATTATCCTCAGAGAAATAAGTGAGTGAGAAGTGAGAACGCAAGATAATAATAATAATAAATAATAAATAATAAAGACTTTATTTAGAGAAGGTAACTCATTTAGTTACAGAACTAATCTACCTTGAAGCCTTCTATCTGTTATGTACAATATATACAGTATATACAACATGACATGAAGAATCTGGCTTGACACTAAATAATTTAGTGATTTTAAAAATCAAAGTATCAAGCCTGGAACATATGCACAGGCATCTGTGAACACATAAATATATATAAAATATAAAATATCATCCTGCATTGAAAAATTCAACTGTGGAAATGATGAAAAATTACAGAAAAGCAGGTGGTATTTATTTTACAACTGTTCAATTTTCTAAAGATTTCATCCATTTGAGACATTGATTATGAAAAGAAGAAATGCCAGGAGCCTGCCTTATGTCACTGGGAATGTTGTTCCATACCAGTGGACCAGTATATTGAAATTTTTTTGAAACAATTCCTTCTTTGTCCATGGTATAATGTAATTTTGACTTCTTATGGACCTTAAATTTGGAGTACGATCAGCATCTCTTTGATGAAAGATATTGCTTAGGAAGACATGAATGGCTTAGATAGACAGGATACTTTATACATCAGTTTGGCCTTTCTAAGAAATATTCTTTCATGTATTGTTAAAACCTTTATATTATTCATTGCATCCTGGAAATTGTCTATACATTGATCTAGAATTAAATGGCAAGCCCTCTTTTGGAGTCTTAAAAGTGTTGTTATGTTTGAATTAGAGTTATTATCCCAAATTACATTATAATAGTCCAGATATGGCTGAATATAACTTTTATAAAAGATGACCCTATTCTGAAGAGGAATCTATGTTTTGATTTTCCTCAGTAGCCAAAGATAAGAATTAACCTTTTTTGAAACGTGTTTAATGTGAATAGACCAAGTAAGATTGTTATCTACGAATACACCAAGAAGTTTATCCTGAGAGGTCATATTAAGGCTCACATTGTTAAATAGAACCTTGAGTTTGTCGCTATCTAGCCTTGCTCGTTTTTGTTGCATTGTAGCTAGTAGGGCTTTCATTTTTTCTGCATTTATAACCATACTGTTTTCCTTGCACCATACTTGAAGTCTGTTGAGAGCATCTTGTAAGTTATTTTCAAATACTGTTTTGGTTTTACCCAGTGTAGTATGATCTGCATAGAGGTCAGTGGAAGAAATTGAAGTTCCAGTCTTAAGTGGTAAGTCATTGATAAAGAGAATGAATAACAGAGGTCCAAGGATAGAGCCCTGTGGTACTCCACAATTAATATTTTTACTTTGAGAAAGTTGACCATTTAAAGATACTTTTTGCACACTATTGGTTAAGTAAGATGTAAACCAGTTTAGGGAGTTTTCACTTCATTGATAGATTTTTAGTTTTTCAAGCAAAATGTCATGGTCTACAAGATCAAAAGCTTTATGAAAATCAACCATAATAGTGCCTACCACTTCTCCTTGATCTAATGCTTTCAGCCATTTATCAATCAAAGATACAAGTGCAGTTTCACAGGAGTGAGTCTGTTGAAAGCCAGATTGATTGTTATGAATAAGATCATAAGTGTTCAAATAGTTGAGAAAAGAATCATGTACATGTTTTTCTAGTAATTTGGATAGACAAGGAAGGATAGAGATGGTTCTGTAGTTATTGACATCATCTTTTGTTCCTGCTTTGTGCAATGGTGTAACCTTGGCAGTTTTCAATGTTTGTGGAAATTTATTAGACCTAATACTTTCATTGCAAAAGAAAGCTATACTCTCTACAATTGCAGGTGCAGCTACCTTTAGTAGCCTTGGTCCAATCATATCAAGTCCTGTAGCTTTACAATCATACATTTTTTTAATATATTTCAACACAAATTCTGGACTCATTTCAGGAAGTTCAAACTTGATATTTTTTGGTAGTTTTTTAAGCACAAAAATTTTCAAGTTCCAGATGATCAGATGAAGTTCTGGATTCTTTAAGTTTTTCAGCAATTTGAACGAAAAAGTCATTAAAAATATTTGAGATATGAGTTGGATTATCGGCTTGATACTTTGACTTTTAAAATCACTTAATTATTTAGTGTCAAGCCAGATTCTTCACGTCATGTTGTATATACTGTATATATTGTACATAATAGATAGAAGGCCTCAAGGTAGATTAGTTCTGTAACTAACTGAGTTACCTTCTCTAAATAAAGTCTTTATACTAGTTTTATCCATCCATAGATGTGGCAGAAAAGACAGACCAGGTCAATACAAAATCAGGAAATCCATACATGTGGCAGAAACGACAGGCCAGGTCAGGACAAATCAGGAAATCCATACATGTGGCAGAATAGACAGGCCAGGTCAGGACAAATCAGGAAATTTCCCAACAATTTGGACAGGCGTTTTTACCACAGAAGAGGGAGGGTTTTCACTGACCCAGTTTTGAGCATGCAGATGGCCAATTTTACACTAATCTGATCAAATTTACATTTTTTTAAATATCAAAATATGCACATAATCTCATCCAATCAGTCCTTTCACATTAACTTGTTGCCATTCATAGTTTTCTTATAGGTACCAAAAAATATTTTCAGCATTTCCTATGAGATCATTGCCTGGATGATATTGGTGGCAGTCTTCATCATGACTGATCTTATCATTTAGCATATGTTGTACTGTTACTGGATCCAGGTTTTTGCTAGAGTTAACCTGAATATTCCACAGAATGGAAAATTTCCTCTCAGTGTCTCATCTGGGATGTGGTCATGTTAATACAACTCTACTGATTCCACCAAGAAGTTTAAATCATTTCCTGCCTGTTGGTAGATTCAGACTGCCAGACAGAACTGCTCCAGGTTGGTACTTTTTGGGTCTAATGCTGTTTTAATGTCAGGAAGACTCTCCACATGAAGCACAAACTCGTACATTATACCACAATACAGAATTTAAATTAAGCTTTACAAGAAGAGCAGACTATTCACATCCGTTTGAACTTCACTGCAACCACTGAAATTCATCCATCGATGTATTTCAGGTGATATTTTGGTTGCTTGGATTTTAGTGTTTTTGACATTGAGATAATGCAGTCCCAGTTACTTTTGATCATGCATAGTATGCACTCTAATCCTTATCGACAACTTTAAGAAGCAAAATAGAACATAAACTACTAAGAGAATCAAGGTAATGTTTATTGTTTTGTGCCGATTTAAAAATTTAAATTTTTCAATATTAATTTTACACATGTAAGAGATTTCAGTGAGTGATCAGAGAGAACCCTAATCTAGGGAGAAAAACCCTCTGTAGGTTCACGTGTATGCCCATGTGTTCTTATACTGAAGAAATAGCCAAACAGAAGCCACTTTTGCTACTGTTTATAATTACATTATAAATAACATAGAAACATTCTTCTGCACCTTTCTCAAGAGAAACCTCTGAAAAGTCTGGCAGCAGAACGGCAAAAATAGGAAGCTAGCCTGTGTATAATTATAGTTAATTAAATGTTATAAATCTGTCAAGAAAAACTGAACTGTACGACACAAATATACTAAAAAGTTACCTTTTACTGCTGGTTCAGTTGGAGGTGGAGTAGTTGCCTTGACTGAAAGAAAAGATCAGATAAGTTATGCCAATATATAAATATTTGACATCTATCACATTTAAAACATTAAGAAAAAATGTATACTATGGAGAGGTTTAAATAAAAAATAAAGTTGTTTTAATCACTTTGTTATGTTTGTGAATAAAAACCATTTTAAACAAAACTAGATATAATGGTTTGTTTATTGCTGAGAGCCATACAAATGTACTCCATTTAAACCTACCTAATAATGATATGGTGTATGAATGACTACATCATCATTGACATCTTTCATGTGAAATCACATTACATTGACTTATAACCAAAACCATAAATAACTGAAAAAGTATCAGTTTTGAAAACTAAAATTAACCCAGCATAATCAGTTATGATATATTCATGTCATTAGAGAGATCATATTATACACATTGCACTTGATAACTTAACAAACTTACAAATTGCAGGGTCCATAAAAAACTATGGTGTGTGTCACATATTCACTGTCTGCAATTGTCAACTGTCATTAATGCACGAGAACATGATTTCTAATGTCCTACACTAATATCATTGGTACAGACTTTAGCATTTATGGATGTGAAGAAGTCAACTGAAGTAAATGAACTGATGAGTGACTTTTAATCTAAACCAAGTTGCAGTAATTTGCAAAGTTGTGGAACAATAAAGTTGGAGTTGCCTCCCTTACAATATCAAAGCAAGTGTATCTATCAGAAGCAAAAACAAATGAACTGATGCTTCTCAGCTTAAATTACACTCATAAATCACTGAACCCAATTTCATCAATAAATCTGCATGGGCTATTTCCTCAAGACAGTGATTTTAAATGTCAACATGAACCACTTCATTCATATAAAATGGCTTAAATGAACACAGACAGCATGTGGCTGCAGTTACAAAGTCACAGAAAACTACATATGGATTGAAAAAAATTAAACAAACAGCAAAATAATATTTGTGTTTCATTAGAACACAGCCATTTTAAAGAACAATCCAAAGATTTGCCAAAGCTCAAAACTTGGGAGTTGTCCAAAAATAAAGTTGGTGTAAATTAGGCTGACACTACACCCACTTCTTTCATGTATTGTAAATGGCTGGAGACAAATAATCTGTTTATTAGATTGTGTCATCACATCAAAGGACCAAACACTGTACAAATAAACCTATCATATCTCAGAAAAGAGAACTGATTCAATTATTTGTTGTTGAAACTTCTTGATTTCTTTAAATTAAAATTTTCATTATAATCACCTCTCTGTCACGATGGTTAATGCTATCAATAATAATTCCAGAGTTGTGACCTTAATTATTGCTAAATACTTAATCAGTGGCACTGATTTGATTGGTTTATTTACTTCCAAAGAACTAATCAATAAAATTCAAACAGGTGCATTGTTTGCATGATTGATCTTTACTTTCCTATTGTTCTCTGCATCATTACTTTTATTTGAAACAAAACCATAACCATATGGATCATAATAGTAATGCCAATGCCAATGTGAAGCAGATATTCTGTAGGTGCTTGAAAGGATGCACAGCAGTATAGTTGGGATCATTCGGACATGGCCGTGTTTACCTTCACTGGTCAAATTGCAAAGCCTGCATTAAGGAACAGTTGAAACAGTCTGACACTTGAAACAGTCTGACACCTGCCATACTAAGGTTTTCCATGGATATGAGAAAACTAATAGAAATTACATTATATTTGTGTTACATATATGTAATTAAATTGCTTGTGTGTTAGTTTTAAAATTCTTTTTTATTTTACTTTTGTTTCATTACATTTTATTGTAATGATTATTTTCATGAGATTTGATATTTTCTTTCAGTAAAATTCTGTTTATCTAAAACGTAAAACCTATTACAGAAGCATTATTTTTAGCTCACTCTGGTACACAGGTTGTAAACACTACACGAAAATGATTGGCTATTGCCAAGGTCATTTCTGCCTAATCTGAATAAACAATGTTTTATTTTTAAATTTATTTCAGAGTGAGAGTCTGGTTCTCAGATAGGGCTGTTCTTGCTACATGACAAATTTCATATTTTCTATTGCGTTGTTCAAGTGTTAAGAGACTATGTGACCTATCATGCAAGAACAGGATGATATTTTAGTTGGATTTAATACTCTTTCTGAGAGCTTTTCAGGGAGTTGCATTTTTAAACCTTGAGGGCTCGAAAGGTTTCTATTGTTGAAACCAGATTGTTTTTCAAGTTCATTTGTTTTTGGAATTTAATAATTTATACTCTAGAAAACCAAACGAGTGTAACTTTCTTTATAAAAGTTCTGGGAGAAAGAAATTCAGTGGAAATTTATTCTGGAATTATTTGGAAACATAAACTGTGATTGAATTGAGGAATTGTTGCCATTTGTACAATGCCCACATCTGACGTCATCGCCTTCCAAATTGGAACGTCATCGAGATTCGAACCTGGATTCTATTAGAACTATTTAGTGGTAGGACTTGTATTTTTTCATTCTTAGGATTAAATTTTGGATTATATTCACAAACCGTAAGTCCTATTTCCAATTTTTACATTGTTTTTTAAGGAAATAAATTATTTTGTTAAAATATACAAAGCTTGTTGACTTCACTCTTTTCTCTTGTTATTATTGACTTCACTCTTTTTTATTATTTGTTGACTTCACTCTTTTCTCTTGTTATTATTGTATGAGCCTCCACGTAACACTTGTCATTCTGAGATATGCCATAAATATAAGAGTTACATTACACAAAGATTTTCTATATAAATAAGAAAAGTAATAGAAATTACATTGTACTTGTCATACGATGATATGCCATAGACATCAGCAAAATAATAATAATAATAAAGACATTGTTTAACTGAGGGTAACTCAGTTAGTTACTAAACAAAACTAATCTTACCTTAAGGCTCTCAAAAATATATCTATCAATTTATACAGAATGCATTCAATCACTAAACATCTCACACATACGTTAAGTTAGTAATGTACATGGAAATTACAGACCCAGACAAGTTAACTTTACATGTAAGTTGTAAACACACTAACTGATAAAGTTACCATTAGTGTTAACTAATTACAGATAAACTCTTGCATAACACATACTGACATATACATGTATACATAACACATACTGACATATACATGTATACATAACACATGCTGTCATATACATGTATACATAACACATACTGACATATACATGTATACATAACACATACTGACATATACATGTATACATAACACATGCTGTCATATACATGTATACATAACACATACTGACATATACATGTATACATAACACATACTGACATATACATGTATACAAAAATGCAACTGAAGGAGGTGGATAGGCTGTGTGGTATTAATTAAGATTTAGATTTCATCCATTTAATATATGCAAGGAAAGTTTGGTCGGTATTCAAGGGCAAAAACCTCAGTGATTATCACAATCTGTATCTGCACACTGATGTACTGTTGCTCAGAAATTTTGTGATACTGCCATACACATGTACAAGCTTGATCCTGCACTTCTTGTCACCAGGTATGGGTTAGAATGTGTTGTTGTCAAAAACTAAAATTGAGCTGGAATTGCTTGCTGACATTGATCAGCATCTGTTTATCAAGCATTCACTTTGTGGCAGAATATGATTGTCAAATCACAGATACACTCATGCCAACAACCCAAACATGGATGGGTATGACCCTGTTGACAGTTACACCATGTATCAATATATCAATAACCTTTATGAATAGGCAATGATGTAACCACTTCTCTCTGGTGGGTTTCAGTGGATTGATCCTGCACAGATTGATTCTACAAAACTAAGTGCATGACTACAACATAAACAGTCATCATGGATACTTCTTTGAAGTTGATATGGAATATCTTAAGTATTTACATGACACAAACATTGTTATCCACTGGCACCAGAATCTTTGTCAGTGCCTGGTATATGGTTGTCCCCTTATCAGTGCGCAATGGTTGATGAATCCAGATGCAGTGAACTACCAAGTCTTAGCAACAAACATAATTATGTACTGCACATGCGAAATCTACAGTTGTACTTGCGATTGGCATGTGCGTAAACAAATTCCACTGAGTGCTCAAATTTCACCAGCATGCTTGAATGGCCCAGTATATTCAGATAAATATGGATCTAAGAACTAAGGCCATCAATGACTTTGAAATTGACTTTTTCAAATTCATAAACAATACTGTTTTGGGAAAAACCATTGAGATCTGCTTAAATGAATCCATCCATGATACTGAGCAAGACAAACTTCGAAGGCTCATCTTTGACCATCTTTTGAATCCAGAAAAACCTTTGATGGTGGACTTGTTGCCATTCACAGTAAAAAACCAAAACTAATGCTGACAAAACCAATCTATGTTCGTACAACTGTGCTGGACATTTCAAAGCTGCTTGTGTATGAGTTTTGCTATGACAAAATCAAACTGTTTTATCAGGATCAGGTCAAGATGCTGTACACTGACACTGACTTATTGCTGATGCATATCACCACCAATAATATGTATGTGGACATGGCACAACCATGTTTCATCAATGAATTTGATACCAGTGAGTATCCAAAAGTTGTTTAGTAATGTCAATAAAAAGGTTGTTGGTAAGTTTAAAGATGAATGCTCAGGTAAACTTATTGGAGAGTATGTGGGACAGTTTTCATATTGATCTCTAAGTTCAATTAGTTCTTGATTGGGCACTCAAGTAGATATCATTACATAAAAGTACATGAACATTAGCTGCACCTGTATCATTTTATCCTCATTCATATCATCCTCAGAAGTTTGCAAGATATTTATTAACCTGTTTAACATGAATAGATCAAGTTAGATTGTTAATGTAGCTGTAACAATTTTCCAGTCATATCACTACAATGTCTGCAGTGAGGTAGTTTATCATGATTTCTAGCACTGGGGCATCATGCCACAGATATGTAGCATGATGTCCCACTCAGTCACAGGCTGACCAGTCCTAAAACTAACTTCTTAATGCTGAGCTCAAAGCAAGGCAGCTGCTAGTACCATTTTTTGTAAGTCTTTGGTATGACTTGGCCTGGGTTTGAACCCACAACCTCCTGCATCCGAGGCAGACATTCTAACCTCATAGGCCACCGGAGTGGTGCTGCCTTACATAACCTTGGTCCAATCATATCAAATCCTGTAGCAATTTTTTTTAATATACTTCATACAAATTCAGGACTCATTTTAGGAATTTCAAACTTTATATTGTAAGGGAGTTTTTGTTCACAAAAATTTTAAGTTCCAGATGATCAGATTAAATTTTAGGTTCTTTAAGTTTTTCAGCAATTTGAAAAAAATTTGAGAAGTCACATTAATTATCAGTATAAATACCTTCATGATTGAGGGATACAAGTTCAATTTTACTCTTACATTTCCCAAACACTGTAAAAACTCTTCAGACTCTTGGGTTAATTTTATTTTCATCCAGAACTATTTTGTACCGGGCTTGTTTGGCTTGATGCATCATTGTACTAACTGTATTCCTGCAAATTTTCTATTCGGCTTAATTTCCTACATATCTGAGATGATTTCTTTGCTTTAATGCATCTGGGGAAATCCATCCTGGTTAGTGATCTTTCTTTTTCTTGTGTGTTTTAAAAGGGGCATTTTTGTTTACTGTTTTGATGAAAAGTTCCAGCCATATGCCTAAAACATCATCAATGCCTTTGAATATCTAGAGTCTATTGAATGGAATCTGTTTCAGATCTTGAAGGAATTTAAAACTCTAAAAGTTTGAAAAGATCTATAACTAACAAATTTGTGAATATTATTTCTCTTTGATTTGCCATTGACTTTACAGTACTTCCACTGAACAATTTTTCCTACCTCCCTACTAAAGACTTAAGGCAAAGTAAAGTTATTCCAACTAAATGACATATGTGGGGTGTTGGTACAAACAAAATGATAAGAAAAAATAAACTGATGACATCTAATAAAGAAATTTTTTGTGCAAGTCAGAAAGAATTTTCAAGACTCCCATGATTTTTTTAATAACACGTCACATCTCTGCTTTTGCTATCTACAAGGCAGGTCCACTTTTGCATGAAATATCAAAATGTAATTGACCAAAACTACTTTTTTAACAATACATGCAAAAGTTGGACATGCCATCATAGGTTTTCTAACAATACATGCAAAAGGTTTACTTACCATCACAGGTTTTCTAACAATACATGCAAAAGGTTTACATACCATCACAGGTTTTCTAACAATACATGCAAAAGGTTTACATACCATCACAGGTTTTCTAACAATACATGCAAAAGGTTTACATACCATCACAGGTTTTCTAACAATACATGCAAAAGGTTTACATACCATCACAGGTTTTCTAACAATACATGCAAAAGGTTTACATACCATCACAGGTTTTCTAACAATACATGCAAAAGGTTTACATACCATCACAGGTTTTCTAACAATACATGCAAAAGGTTTACATACCATCACAGGTTTTCTAACAATACATGCAAAAGGTTTACATACCATCACAGGTTTTCTAACAATACATGCAAAAGGTTTACATACCATCACAGGTTTTCTAACAATACATGCAAAAGGTTTACATACCATCACAGGTTTTCTGTGCCAGAGTGCTTTTGATCAGATTAAGCTTGTCAAAGTTGGTGACCTGGAACACGTGGGTGGAGTCTGGATCAGTAGCAATGGCGTTCAACTCTGACATTGTAGGTCCACTACCTACTCCAATTGAAAAGATAGTCACACCAATATCTCGCAGTTTCTGGGATTCACTAAATGTTGCTTGGGAGTTATCAGATTCACCTAATGAGAATAGAAAAACACATAATACATTTTACAGGGTCCAACAGCCTGGAATTCAGGAGCTAGCAGAATATGTTGGGTCTGAGCTATCATATCTTGATGTCAAGTGGCTGTGAGAGCTACCATATATTAGGAATTCTTTAGTGGCTGTGAGGGCTACCATATATTAAGAATTCTTTAGTGGCTGTGAGGGCTACCATATATTAGGAATTCTTTAGTGGCTGTGAGGCCTACCATATATTAGGAATTCTTTAGTGGCTGTGAGGGCTACCACATATTAGGAATTCTTTAGTGGCTGTGAGGGCTACCATATATTAGGAATTCTTTAGTGGCTGTGAGGGCTATCATATATTAGGAATTCTTTAGTGGCTGTGAGGGCTACCATATATTAGGAATTCTTTACTTTTTCAAAACATACTTTCAAAAACACTTTACAATGGATAATAATTGTTAATATGACATAGTGAGGTAAAGGGTGGACTAGTAGCTTAGTTTTATATTCAAGTACCTTCTTTGGGATACTGAACTTAACATGGGCAACCAGATACTTTTGATCATTCCAATAAAGCAAACACTTTGAACAATTTCAGTAATGTTTTAAAGGAACAAAACTTCCAGACCTCAAACTCTGGACCTCAGAGTTTCAAGGAAATTCTCAGTCTCTCTCTGCAGTTTTATTAATTCAAGGCCAGGACAGTGACTGTCTGATATGAAACTCATCATTTCGGTGATTTATTGCAAACTTGGTCACTGATTATCATGAATTGTGAAACGAAGGAGGGTGCCTCTCAACTGTCAGTTTACAAAGGTTATGGAGATCTATGTTTTATTATGATGCTGTAAAGGAAAGCTGGAGGTTCATTTTAGAAATGTCTACATAAAGCATTATGAGAAGATATCTGAAGATTGAAAAATGGATGTAAAGGCTGGATGGGTAATTATATTGGTAAAGGCAAATAAGAAAATGAATACTGGTCTACTAATGTTCATTTTCTCACCATCAGTGATAACAATGGCAATCTTGGCTGCATAGCTTCGTGCCCCATTCTGGGTTGTGAAAGCTGTCTCCCGGGCATACTTAATGGCATCTGCTGTATTTGTTGTTCCAGATGTGTACCTAAACATAGAAAATGGATGCAAGACAATTGAACTAAATTCTGTCAGTACTTTTGAATACTTGTGTGCAACTTTCTTTCTAACCAGCAAAATGATCCTGAATAAAGTGGTCCCTCAATGGACACTGAATGAATAATAATAATAATAATAATAATAATAATAATAAAGACTTTTTTTTAGAGAAGGTAACTCAGTTTGTCACAGAACTAATCTATGTTGAGGCCTTCTTGCTGCTATATATAATATATACAGTATATACAACATGATGTAAAAAAATCAGGCTTAACACTAAATAATTAAGCAACTCTCAAAATCAAAGTAACAAGCCTGGAACATTTGCACAGGCAAACCCATTATAATACAGCCCACAATAACACAACCTACACAGCCCAGCAGAGATCAACGAAGCGTCATGTAAATGTGTTATGCATATCACGTGATACACAAAAGTGAAAGTGTAGGACAAACAATTACAGCAGCTGAGAAGATGTATTCGACAAAAGCTAGGGAAAAGTGACATCCCAGGAGCTAAATTTCGTTGTTCTGAAATATCAGAACATTCAGTTTGTAAGTTGAAGCACTGGTTGGAATGTCGTGGATTGGCAGTTGTTGGAAAAAAAGAAGCCGGAATTAGACAAAATGTAAGTAGATTCTTCCTTACAATACCATAATGATTACTGTAAAGTTGCTACAAGTTTGTTATTGTAACATTCTTTTCAGGCAAATACCAAACTGCCATCTTTAAACAACCATTTTCACTGCTCAAACAGCAAACTAAAAGTCTTCAGGTCCATGTCGACTTCTGTATATAGCATATTTTGCCATTTACCATTTTGTCATGGGGATGGGGAATGCATGCAAGGATAAGTGTCGCAGTATCAGTGATTAATTACTGAACCAATATTATAGGGTTACTCATTTAGATATTTGTAATTTTCATAAAATATTTTATCACAATATACAGTATTGTTCGTAAATATACAAACATACAGAAATATGTAAATGTAAGTAAAGAATAGACAAGAACATTACAAGGATATACACAATTATTCGTCCTATTGCACACATAGATGGCATTACAATAATTATTAACAGGTTCTAATATGCCTGGGGTCACATAGTGTTTTGAAATGTTCACAAATAGTTTTGTTGTTTTAATAGCTGAATTGTTTGTTTTGTAAAAATAAATAAATGCCTAACATTTTAAGATCCTGTAAAATTCTAAATGCAGGTAACAACTCATTTGCTAACATTTTTGTTACTGCAGACATTTATTATTGTTCTTGTTTAAATTTATATGGCGCATTAATACTTGAAAACAATTTTATTTTCATTTTAGGTTTTTGGAGTGTATAGAATCAAACAACACAGATATAGTTATTCATGTTGATGGAAGAAAATGGTATGAACAAAAAGTGAGTGAGGTGTTATCTTCTGTCAGGGCCATTAAGTCTACAGAAACTGTACCTTTTCTTCCTACACGCACTTCGAATAGTTTCCCATCTGTTAATATTCCACAAGGATTTTGTTATAGGAGAATGTATGAACACATAATATCAGCTGTAAAGGTGTACACATTTAACTCTGCCTCTGATAGTGAAAGTGAGGACAACTTGACTGACTTCAACACATCAAAACCTATATTGAAAGGTTGACAATATTTTATAAGTGGCCATGTGAAAAACTTGGAAGATAATTATAAAGATGACCATTATTTCTTAAAATCATCTGTAATGGCATCATACATGCAGCAAGTTGTGTATCATGTATCAGTGACTCTAGCAACACTCTCAGGAAAAGTAAGGGATGCATCTTGTGACTGTAAAGCTTCCTCTATGGGCAGATGCAATCATACTGATTCTTTACTTTTTGTCTTGGAAGATTTTGCTCTTCAGTTTGGATATAAGCCTTGTGCATCTACCAGAAAACTTTGTACACGGAATGTTGGGAAGAAGTCTAAACAACAGCCGCAACCATGCCATCCAACATCATACAGCAAGAAATTAAAGGCAGATAGATTTAGAAACTATGATCCATTATAGAGATAGACTATCCTGATTATGAAGTTGACATGGAGGTATTAAAGGATAGAACTAAGTCTGCCTTACAGTTAATTCAGTTTGACAAAAACATTCTCCTTTGAAG
The DNA here is from genome assembly GCA_016617855.1 of Megalonaias nervosa. NCBI lineage: Eukaryota > Metazoa > Mollusca > Bivalvia > Unionida > Unionidae > Megalonaias > Megalonaias nervosa. The sequence goes on from JAECUM010090656.1 coordinate 192,648, forward strand.
TACCAAATACACAAGATCAGTCAGAAATGTGGCACAGTAGCAAATTCTGAACAATAACTGCTTCTGTAGCAAAAGATGTTGCACTTGTCCACAGTAAAAGTGGGAAATATAATCTTCTGAACAGAATTCTATGGGGCAAAAAATTACCAGAATTAAAAAGTTTATAATATGGAAGACAAAATGAAGAGAAAGCTTTACATGAGTACATGGCTGAAAATGCCGGAAAGGATGTTACGATACAAAAAAGTGTATTTTGGATCAATCCTCTGTATCCAGAATTTGGATGTAGTCCTGACGGCCTTGTCTATAATCAAAACAACAAACTAATAGGTGTAGTTGAGATAAAATGTCTATTTGTTTTAGCAGGAAAAGACCCATTATGTGCAGATGAACTTAACACAAATAAAAGAAACAATCTTTGTTATTATGTTATGAATGGTAGGCCATTTTTAAAAAAATCACATAAATATTATTACCAGGTACAGATGCAGATTGCACTTTGTGAAGTAGACTTTTGTGACTTTGTCATTTGGTCCTCAAAAGGAATGATTGTAGAAAGAGTATTGCCTGATGTTGAATTTTGGAAAGATTTATGTTCAGAATTGATAAACTTTCATCATAATACCCTGATGCCAGAATATACTGAAATGAGAATCCCTAGGCAACTTATGCCAGTTGACATTCAGATTTAGGATTCAAAACATTGTCTATGTTTATATTGGTGCTCCACATTTTAAATTTAAATGGGGAAATGGGACAACAAAAACATAATAATGCAAATACTGAATGAACAATTTTACAATGACTTGTTTTATTTATAGTGGGTCCATGTATTATAGTTTGTTGTCAGTTGTTCATCTTTATGAAAATTCATAAGAAAATAAGGTTCTTGATAATATAAGATATGTAAGGAAATACAAAACAATGGTATGGAACTGCATTTTTATTGCTGCTTTTATCTTACAGCCTTCAAAAATGGAAAATTTATGTCCATAGTGTACAAAAAGCCAATTGTGGCAAGATGCTATACATATATATATATATATTGATGCTTGTCGAGGCTGTTGTTGTTTCACCTTCCTCCTGGCTCTCTTAGTAGTGAGGTTTGTGTTTCTCGCTTCCTCGGCATTCTGAACGCCCTGTCTGACAGCAAGGTGCCAGGCGAAGCAGTCGTCAGCACAGCTCTCCCAGTTGTTGACGTTGATGTTGGCTGTCTTCATGTCCTTCTTGCAGGCATCATTGTAATGCAGACATGGCCATCCAGTCAGTCATGCACCTTCTGCTAGCTCGCCGTATAGCAGGTCCTTGGGAATGCGGCCTGGATCCATTCTCTTGATGTGGCCGAGCAAGCGAAGGCACCTCTCGCTGAGGATGGAGAACATGCTGTTCGTGCTGACGTGTTCTAGAACCTCTGTGTTGGGTACTTTGTCCTGCCACTGGATGCGCAGAATGCACTGCAGGCATCTCAGGTGGAAGCTGTTGAGTTTCCTTTCATGGCTCGTGTAGGTGGTCCATGCCCCGCTGCTGTAGAGGAGTGAGCTGAGCATGCAGGCCTGGTAGACGTGCAGTTTGGTCTTCTCAGTGAGATTGGGGTTGTTCCAGACCCTCTGGTTCAGTCTGGCCATAACTGCTGCTGCCTTGGCAATCCTGCCGTTCACCTCAGCATCAGGCATGGGAGAGGTGACATACCAGCTGCTGAAGTCCATCTTCCATAGATGTCAAGGCTGCATCATTGGCGAAGAGCAATTCACGGATGAGAACCTATGTGACTTTAGTCTTTGAACGGAGAAGAGCAATGTTGAACAGCTTGCCGTTAGCCCTGGTGTGGATGTACACTCCCTCACTGCAGTCCTTGAAGGCATACTGGAGAAACATGGAGAAGAAGATGGCAAAGAGCATCGGCGCGAGGACGCAGCCCTGCTTCACTCCACTGCTGACTGGGAAGGCCTCTGATGTTGTGCCATTGAAGCACACTGTGCTTTGCATGTTCTCATGGAACGATGTGACGACAGCGAGCAGTCGTGGGGGGCAGCCGATCTTCTCCAGGAGCCTGAAGAGTCTGTTCCGGCTGACCAGGTCAAATGCCTTTGTCAGGTCTATGAAGGTGATGTAGAGGGGCATCTGCTGTTCATGACACTTCTCCTGCAGCTGGCATAATGAGAAGATTATGTATACAGTTGACCGGCCGGCTCAGAAGCCACACTGGGATTCTGGGAAGACGTGGGAGGCTAGGGTCTGCAAGCACACCAGGGCGACACGTGCAAAAGCCTTTCCGACGATGATGAGAAGGGAGATGCCCCAGTAGTTGTTGCAGTCGCTGCGGTCTCCTTTGTTCTTGTACAAAGTGATGGTGTTGGTGTCTCGCATGTCCTGGGGGATGTATCCCTGTTCCCAGAAGTGGCAGAGGAGTTCATGCAAGAGCTGGAGCAGTGCTGGTTTCCCACTCTTGAGGACTTCAGGTGGAATGCCGTCAGTCCCAGGGGCCTTCCCACAAGTGAGGCAGTCGATGGCTTTTCTGAGCTCTTCCAGGGTGGGCAGTGTGTCTAGTTCCTCCATGACTGGCAGGTCTGGGATGGCATTCAGGGCGGTGTCGGTGACAACGTTTTGGGTTGCATACAGCTCAAGATAGTGCTCAACCCAGCGCTGCAGCTGTTTCCCCTGGTCTGTGATGACTATGCCCATCGTGGACTTGAGGGGGGTGGTCTTGAAGGATGGAGGACCTGTCGCCTTCTTGATACCCTCGTACATGCCTCTTGCATCCCCAGTGTGTTGGCAGCTGTCTGTACGATGGTGCAGAGGTTCAGCCAGTAGGTGTTGGCGCAGTGGCGGGCGGTCCACTGGGCATTGTTCCTGGCAATCCCGAGGGCTTGCAGTGTACTAGGGCTAGGCACAGCCTTGTAAGCCAGAAGGGATTTCCTCTTCGCTTCAGTCACGGGCTCCATTGCCTCCCAGTTGGCCTCATACCGGTCGGTATTTTTGCACTCCTTCTTCCCGTAGGCAGTAATGGCTGAATTGTACACAGCGTCTCAGAGGTGGGACCACTTGGAGTCAATGGTGTCATCAGGTGTCTCTTTGGTGAGAGCCTCCTGCAACTTGCTGATGAACTGCTGTGTCTTCTCTGGGTTGCTTGCACAGCAGGTGTTGATCCGTGAGCGACCCTTCTTCTTGGCGTGGTGCAGCTTCTTGGGTATTATTCACACCTTGCTGGCCATGAGGGAGTGGTCCGTGTCGCAGTTGGCGCTGTGGTAGCTGCGGGTGAGGAGGAGGACACTGGCCAGTTCCTCATGCCTTGTGATGACGATGTCTAGCTGGTGCCAGTGGCGGGAATGTGGGTGTCTCCATGACACCTGGTGGATTTCCTTGCATTTTGAAGTAGGTGTTGGTCACACATAGGCTGTGGGAACAGCACATCTCCAGCAGTTGCTGACCGTTCTCGTTGATCTTGCCCCTTCCATGAGAGCCAAGACAAGTGGGCCAGGCCTCTTGGTCAGCTCCCACTCTGGCATTAAAGTCTCCTAGTAGTTAGAGGCCTTCAGTGTTGGGGATACAGGATATTGCTTGATCCAGAGCCTCGTAGAACTGGTCTTTCTCCTCTCTCTCTCTCTCTCTCTCTCTATATATATATATATATATATACTCTTTAAAGTTTGAGCTCTTGTGTACTTTTTCATTTATTTATTTTTCTAGACCCTCTCAGTTTCATTCTTGGATCTGCCCTGTGTCACGGAACTGAAAGGCTTTGCATTACTAGTACATCTATGGATTAAAAACATCCCCCATCCCCATTGTTAATCGAACATGTTCTAGTTTCTAAATAGATATAAATGACGAACCTGATTTGGCGTTAAGTGTTGCTGGGATAGGGTCGGGATGATCTGTCATCGGTCCATTCCCACCTACAAAATGTTTACTACAGATATATGCCCATCTTGTGATTTTGTCAGTGGTAAAATTTTCCCTTCCACAGGCACACACCCAACACTGGCAATTCTCAAGATTTTATTTTGGTTTTTGAAATGGAATCCAAAATACACGTGTCTTATGTTCACAATCTGAATATCTACTATTGCTGTTACAAAGTCCAAAGCAACGATGTCTGGTAGCACCGCGTTTTTTTCGCTTTTCAGGCATAGATGCAATCTGTTCAATGTGTTCCACCATTTATATTGTAGTACAAAAGTTGGTTTATTTGTCCTACATTCTGCAGCTGAGTCTGCGAGCTATAAACAGGCATGCTATTTTTAGCAATTAACAGTGTCGGTCGATCTCTGCTATATAGCACAACCCATTATAACATAACCAACAAAAATAACACAACCCATGATATCACAACACATTATAATACAACCACTATATTACAACACATGCTGATGGACTAAAATGTGTACTTAGTTTTAATTGTGCTGAAAGTCTAATAGAAATTAGGGGTTTAGGGTCAATGAAATGGAAAGATAAGAACTTCATCAGAATGGCTACTGATCTATTTTTAGAATCCCCTATGAGTGAGGATAGTTTCAATTCCACATTTTTATCAGATATAGTGGACTCAAATGAGAGTTGTAGTCATAGAAACCAAGAATTATCTCATGAGAGAGCTGACCCATTTTCTAGGGTTTCTGCAATGAATTGCACTCAGACTATGATGTCTATGCCACCTACAGAGGGCCTTACTAGAGATCATAGACAGCACTCTTCATGTATGTGTAATACTATGAGGGCCCTACTAGAGATCATAGACAGCACTCTCCATGTATGTGTAATACTATGAGGGCCCTACTAGAGATCATAGACAGCACTCTCCATGTATGTGTAATACTCTGGGGGCCTTACTAGAGATCACAGACAGCACTCTGCATGTATGTGTAATACTCTGAGGGCCTTACTAGAGATCATAGACAGCACTCTCCATGTATGTGTAATACTATGAGGGCCCTACTAGAGATCATAGACAGCACTCTCCATGTATGTGTAATACTCTGAGGGCCTTACTAGAGATCACAGACAGCACTCTGCATGTATGTGTAATACTCTGAGGGCCTTACTAGAGATCATAGACAGCACTCTCCATGTATGTGTAATACTATGAGGGCCCTACTAGAGATCATAGACAGCACTCTGCCTATGAGGGCCCTACTAGAGATCATAGACAGCACTCTCCATGTATGTGTAATACTGACCTGCTGCTGACTGTTATACAAACACTCCAGAAGCAAGTGGGCAAGATGCAAAATCAGACTGACAAGCTAATAAATGAGAAGGTTAAATTAGCTGCCCAGAGAGAGAAACCTTTGACTATCAGCAGTCATTCACAAACCATTGGTCTTAAACCTATTTCTCTAAGTAAAAGTGTACAGACACCTGAAGTATTGCCAAAAGAAAACCCAGTGGAGTTTTCCAACTCTGCCACTGACTCAGCCAGAACTGATAAAGTAAGAGTAATAAAGTTTCTACAGCAGAACAACTTGATAACTGCCTGTGTTCATTGCTTGACAAACATGCCCCAGCAACCAAATGCAGAGTATCAATTAAAAAGTATTCTTCATGGTATAGCAGTGTTAGGGACCAGCTTCGCACTGCTAAAAGAGACTGCTGTAAAGCTGAGAGGCTTTGGCTTTCCACCAGACTCACTATTCATAAGCAAATCTATGAAGCTGCTAAGAAGAATGTCACAAACATAGTCATGCAGTGAAATCAGCCCACTACAGTACTAAGATCATGGAAAGTTCCAGCTGCAAAGAGTTCTTTGAGATTACTAACAAGCTAATGTCAAGTAACAAATGTACACCACTTCCAATCTCTCCAGTCAACCTTCTGGACCTGTTTGCAAATTTCTTCCATGACAAAAGTACAAACCATTAGAGATAAGCTTGACAACACAATTTCAATTGACTCATCATCACCATACAGTTGTGATACAGAATTTCAGCAGCAACCATTAGCAGCATTTGAACCTGTCTCTATGAATTTAGTACATACAATCATGATGAAGAGTGCACCAAAGTCATGTGAACTTGATCCGATTCTGACATCACTGCTGCTTGAGTGCTTAGATCCAATATTGCCTTCACTAACTGATGTTATTAACACCTCTCTCTCATCCGGGGAATTCCCATAATGTTTCAAAACTGCCATTGTAAAGCTTCTGCTGAAGAAACCAACACTCGACCATAATGATTTAAAGAACTACAACCCAGTTTCTAATCTCTCATTCATGTGAAAAATTTTAAAAAAAGTTGTTCTATCCCAGCTTGTATCTCATCTGAATTCAAAGTCTTTTTAACAAATGTACAGTCTGCATATCGCCCTTGCCACAGTACTGAAACTACTCTTCTGAAAGTAGTTAGTGACCTTCTCTCTGCTTTGGATAGCAGAAAGATTACAGTCCTCACCCTCCTTGACTTGTCTGCAGCATTTGACACAATACACCATGATATATTACTTCACTGTCTCCAGCATGTATTTGGCATTCACAATACAGCCTTACTGTGGTTCAAGTCCTACTTGGTCAACAGGACATAAATTGTGTCTGCAAATGGAATACACTCCAGCCCAGTTGATCTATGTTGTGATGTTCCACAGGGGTCTGTTCTTGGACCTGCTGTCTTCATTCTATACACTCAGCCGCTCTCAAGTGTCATAGATCATCATCCAGTGTCTCACCAATAGTACACTGATGACACACAAATATACAAATCTAGTCACCCAACTGAAGTTGATGCTACCAAGGTGTAGAGAGGTGCATTTCCAATGTGAAATCATGAATGACATGCAACAAGCTGCAGATGAATGATGATAAAACTGAAACCATTCTGATTACAACACAAAGACTTTCTCATTCACATCTTTTACCTCAAACAATAAATATCAGCAACACCAACATCAAATTCACATGGTCAGTACAAAACCTAGGTGTTACTCTTGACAGTACTCTCTCACTGAACCAACATGTCATGAACATGTGCAAGGTTGCATATCTTGAGCTGAGATGCATCAGTTCCATTCGCAATTATCTTCAGTTGATGCCACTAAAACATTTGTGTGTTCCTTAGTACTTTCAAGACTGGACTACTGTAACTCAATTCTGTCTGGTTTGTCTCAGTATGTACTCCAGAAACTTCAAAAAAGTTCAAAACACAGCTAATCGGATCATCCTTAGAATACCACAATCTGAGCACACCTCCTCCCTGCTCTGTACCCTACATTGGCTATCCATTCAATCTAGAATCAAACACAAAATTTGTTCTCTGTGCTCCGTTTCACTGATGGGCTCCAGTCCAACATACCTATCCGACCTCACCCATGTGTACACACCAGCAAGATACTTATGATCCTCTTCTGACAATCATATTCTCATTATTCCCACTATGAAAACGAAGTCATATGGAAAATGTTCTTTTGCATACCAGGGCCCAGCAACATGGAATGAATTGCCCACTGAACTTAGACACAAAGACACAGTGATCTCATTCAAAAGCACTCTTAAACTCACCTATTTTGATTGCAAGAATAGACTTACAGACCTAATAATGTTTCCTTACCTTAAATATTTTCAGCATGTTTTCTGTTTTCTAATTTCATGGTGTTTGTTTTTTGTAATCATATCATTATATATGCTTGTCTAATGTTGTAAAGCGCTTAGAGCTTCTAATGATTAGGCACTGTACAAAGTCCTCATTATTATTATTATTATTATTATTATTAGGCACTATACAAAGTCCTCATTATTATTTTGTTGCTTAAGTGCTTGCTTAGGCATGGTTTATACACAGCAATAGGTGACCCATTTGCTACCATTCCTGCAAATAGTCCGCATTAATATGCATGAGATATTAATACATCATGTGCCAGCCAATCAAAAAACAGTCCCAGCTGTCACGTGCAGCGTCTTTGTTCAAATATTCTTAGTTTGGACCTGAGAGCGAGAGCATGCATAATTCTGTCGAAAAGAGCTGTACAACTTTTCTTCTTCTTCATGTGTGCATCTTATCCTGACTTTCACAGCAAGTGCTTTCCTTACCTGAGCTATTATTTCCCATTGTTGCATTTTCCTATTCCGTGATTTCATCAGGACGTTAATTGCCATTCATTGCGCCCGCTTGGAGTTTTCTGTGTCTGCAAACAATGGCATCACACTCTTCCAGAAAACAGAGGTCGGTCCCATACAACTTGGACAATCCTTTCAACTGGACTACTCTCCATTTATTAGGCACTATACAAAGTCCTCATTATTGTTATTATTATTATTATTATTATTATTAGGCACTATACAAAGTCCTCATTATTATTATTATTATTATTATTATTATTATTAGGCACTATACAAAGTTCTCATTATTATTATTATTATTTTTATTATTACTATTAGTAGGCGCTATACAAAGTCCTCATTATTATTATTATTATTATTATTATTATTATTATTAGGCACTATACAAAGTCCTCATTATTATTATTATTATTATTATTATTATTATTATTATTATTCGGCACTATACAAAGTCCTCATTATTATTATTATAAAGCACCATACAGACTAACTACATCAATACAAAGTAAACATAATATTTTGTCTTCTACCAGCAGAGATAACATCCTCGTTATTGTTAGTTCCATTTTGCATGGAATTAACAACAGAGGGCTGAGGCACTGTGTTAGAAAGCATGCCATTTCAGGTGCCAAAATACAGACAATACTGGAAGATATAAAAATATATGATCTCTCTAAGTTTACTATAACAGTCCTCTATATTGGAGGGAAAAATGCCAGTGAAGGGACTGATCTAGAACTTTTCAAAGAACTACATGACCAATTACTTACACACATCCATAAGCAAAATCAAAGCTGTCATGTTGCTTTGAGTGAAATGGCTCCCAGGGGAGATTGCGATGTGTTAGATATCAATGAGGTCATCCGAAGACTGGCAAGTGAATAGAAGTGTGATATTTTGTTTACAATTACATGAGTTTCCTGGATGAAGAGGGACAAGTGATGCAACATTTATTTAAAAAAGAGATAATCTCCACCTGTCTACCAAAGGGGTGGAAAAACTGGCAAAAAATATAAATGCAATCATTCGTGTAGTCTGGTCTTACAGCCACATTACAAACCTCATCCATCCCTATAAACCCAATGTAGGTCAAAAAAGCATCAGACAATATGGTCAGCCATATCAATACAGTCAGTACACTTTGGGATGTGATTACTGTGGTGAGAAAAACATTCAGCACAGGAATGCAGGCACAGACAGCCAATACAATGCCATCAGTGTGGTAGCTTTGGAAACAATGCCAAAACTCACACTAAGATTTATGGAATTATAGAAAAGGGCAATGAGGCCATCTCAACTCCACAGGAAGACTCTATTCAGCAGGAGGACCAATCTATCTATCAAGGACTGTCATATACACTAGGCATCCATTGTCAAAACAGATTTGATCCCCTTGCTGATGGATGTTCTGAATGTGGAAACTTACCAGTATTTTCTACATAATCAAATACGACTGAATTAGTTCAGATTTATACAATGATTATAAAAGTAGAAAATGCAGTTGTAGAACAACTAATATTTTATACAGTAATGACAGTTGTAACAATGATCATTGTGAACATAGGTTTAATACTTTTAATGTCTCCATCAGTGTCTCTAATAGTATTGATGTTCATTTCATGAATTTAGGAGTTCCTAGTAAGGGTTTACACATAGGTCATTTAAATAGTCAGGATTTTCATGAAAAGATCGATCAAGTGAAGTTACTGCTAACCACTCCAAATAATAATATCAATTTATCTGAACTCTCAGAAACAATGTTAACAGAAAGTCAGGGTGAAATTTTCTTGTATATCAATGGGTATGACAAACCTTATGGAAGGGATAGAAAAGCAAGTGGTGCTGGACTTTAAGTGTATGTTAGAACTGGTACTAATTATAAAAGACGGGAAGACCTAGAAATACATGAAAGAGAATCCATTTGGCTACAGATCACTCCAGAAAAAGCTAAGCCCTACTTAGTAGGTTTTGTGTACAGACCCCCATCATCACATACTGAATGGTGCGAATATTTTGAACTTCAAGTAGAAACAATTACAAATGAAGAGAAAGAATTTTACATTCTAGGTGATATAAATATAGACCTTCTCAATGATCAAATAAAAGTGAATTGGATGGATTTTATTGCTTCGTTAGGTATGGAGCAACTAGTAAATGAACCGATCAGAGCAACATCTACCTCTACAATGCTTATAGATCATATTTATACCAATACAAAAGAAAATGTTTTGGAAGTAATGGTTCCAAAGATTGGTATAAGTGACCACTTTGCAATTTTTCTAACACATAAAGTCAATGGCAAATCAAAAATAAATTATATCCATAAATCCACTACTGACAGATCTTTTCAAAACATTGATACTGTTAAATTCCTGGAAGATCTGAAACAGATTCCATGGAATACAGTCCAAATCTTTGAAGGTATTGATGATGTTTTGGATACTTGGAGAGATCTGTTCATCAGTATAGTGAACAAACATGCCCCTTTAAAAACACACAGGATAAAGAAAGACCACCAGCCAGGCTGGATCTCCCCAGAAATTTTAGAAGCAATAAAGCTAAGAGACCAACTAAAATCAGTAGGAAATCAAGCTGAATATAGAGTTTGGAGGAATAAATTAATAAAATGATGCATCAAGCCAAACAAGTGCACTACAAAAAAGTGCTGAATGAAAACCAAAATAACCCAAAAGCTATCTGGAAAGTGTTTACAGAATTTGGTGCAGGCAAATGTAAGAGTAAAACTGAAATTTTATCACTCAGTCATGAAGACATTTATACCAATAATCCAACTCACATCTCAAATATTTGAATAGCTTTTTCGTTCAAATTGCTGAAAAACTTAAAGAACCCAGAACTTCATCTGATCATCTGGAACTCAAATATTTTTGTGCTAAAAAACTACCAAACAATATCAAGTTTGAAATTCCTGAAATGAGTCCAGAATTTGTGTTGAAATATATTTAAAAAATGGATGATTGTAAAGCTACAGAACATGGCATGATTAGACCAAGGCTACTAAAGGTAGCTGTACCTGCAATAGTAGAGAGTATAGCTTTCATTTGCAATGAAAGTATTAGGTCAAATAAATTTCCACAAACATGAAAAACTGCCAAGGTTACACCACTGCATAAAGCAGGAACAAAAGATGATGTCAATAACTACAGATCCATCTCTAACCTTCCTTGTCTTTCTAAATTACTAGAAAAACATGTATATGATTCTTTTCTCAACTATTCTAACACTTATGATCTTATTCATGATAATCAGTCTGGCTTTCGACAGAATCACTCCTGTGAAACTGCACTTGTATCTTTGATTGATAAATGGCTGAAAGCATTAGATCAAGGAGAAATGGTAGGCACTATTATGGTTGATTTTCGTAAACTTTTGATCTTGTAGACCATGAAATTTTGCTTGAAAAACTAAAAATCTATCAATGAAGTGAAAACTCCCTAAACTGGTTTACTTCTTACTTAACCGATAGAGTGCAAAAAGTATCTTTAAAGTAAAAATATTAATTGTGGAGTACCACAGGGCTCTAACTTTGGACCTCTGTTATTCATTCCATTTATCAATGACTTACCTCTTATGACTGGAACTTCAATTTCTTCCACTGACATCTATGCAGATGATACTACACTGTCTGAGATGGGTAAAACCAAAACGGTACTTGAAAATAACTTACAAGATGCTCTCAACAGACTTCAAGTATGGTGCAAGGAAAACAGTATGATCATAAATACAGAAAAAAATTAAAGCCCTACTAGTCACAATGCAACAAAAACAAGCAAGGCTAGATAGCAACAAACTCCAGGTTCTGTTTGACAATGTGAGCCTTAATATGACCTCTCAGAATAAAATTCTTGGTGTATTCGTAGATAATAATCTTACTTGGTCTATTCGTATTAAACATATTTCAAAAAAGGTTAATTCTTATCTTTGGCTACTGAGGAAAATCAAAACATACATTCCTCTTCAGAATAGGGTCATCTTTTATAAAAGTTATATTCAGCCATATGTGGACTATTGTAATGTAATTTGGGGTAATACCTCTAATTCAAACACAACAACACTTTTAAAACTCCAAAAGAGGGCTTGCCATTTAATTCTAGATCAATGTATAGACAATTTCCAGGATGCAATGAATAATATAAAGGTTTTAACAATACTTGAAAGAATATTTCTTAGAAAGGCCAAATTGATGTATAAAGTATCCTGTCTATCTAAGCCATTCATGTCTTCCTAAGCAATATCTTTCACCAAAGAGATGCTGATCGTACTCCAAATTTAAGGTCCATAAGAAGCAAAAATTACAATATACCAAGGCCAAAGAAGGAATTGTTTCAAAAAAAGTTTTCAATATACTGGTCCACTGGTATGGAACAACATTCCCAGTGACATAAGGCAGGCTCCTAGCATTCTTCTTTTCATAATCAATGTCTCAAATGGATGAAATCTTTAGAAAATTGAACAGTTCTAGTACAATAAATACCGCCTGCTTTGCTGTAATTTTGTATCATTTTCACAGTTGAAGTTTTCAATGCAGGATGATATTTTATATGCTATATATGTTTATGTGTTCACAGATGCCTGTGCATATGTTCCAGGCTTGATACTTTGACTTCTAATATCACTTAATTATTTAGTGTCAAGCCAGATTCTTCACGTCATGTTGTATATACCGTATATATTGTACATAACAGATAGAATCCCTCAGGGTAGATTAGTTCTGTAACTAACTGAGTTACCTTCTCTAAATAAAGTCTTTATTATTATTATTATTATTACAAGAACACAACCCAATTTACCATATATACTCATGTATAAGTGGAATAATTAAGGGAAAAAAACCTGGAAGGGGTCAGCTTATCTGCAGGCTAAACTTAAAAAATTTTTTTTAGAAGTTTATCATCCAACATAGAAAGAAGTGCTCATTTGAACTATCTATCACAAACCAGAAATATTTCAACATATAAATTAATGTTCACACATTCAGTTTCATTAGGTTTGAAGATTTTTGCAATGTGGTTTGCTGAAATAAATGCATTTAAAGCTTACTGCATCCATCTTGTGATGTCATCTTGGACTTATGGGTCAGCTTATATGCTGGTCATACACTTTTTAATGCTTTTACCTATTCAATTTTGGAGGGTAGGTTCATACACAAACAGGCTTATATGTGAGTATATACAGTATTACAACCCACTAAAACACAACAGGCTTATATGTGAGTATATACAGTAATACAACCCACTAAAATACAACAGGCTTATATGTGAGTATATACAGCAATACAACCCACTAAAACACAAACAGGCTTATATGTGAGTGTATACAGTAATACAACCCACTAAAACACAACCAACTATAATACAACCCATGAAAATACAGCCCACTACAACACAATGCACAGAAATGTTGTAATATATGTGGTGTAAAATGAAGTGACAAGACAGGATAGAATTATTAACAGAAAGGCGAATGTGCCCTCCATAGATAATAAATTTGGTATAATAAAACAGTAACAAAGTATCAGACATTCATGATTAGCACATTTGCACTTACATAATAGTCCAAGTGTCCTTACCTGGTGCCAAAAATCGCAGTGTTCATGTCAACCTTGTTGGTGTATTTGTTGAGATGGAAGATAGGGTATGTCCTGCTGTCATATGTTATCATGCCAACCTGGGTTTCTGTGGGACTGATTGGGAAACTGTTCACTGTGGCTGTCACAAAATCTAGCATCCTGCGAAAATTCTGAGGGCCAACACTTCCAGAAGCGTCAAGTATAAACAGAATATCTGCTGGGTTGGTACCATTGCAACCTGATGATAGTAATTGATGATAGTAATACAAGCACTGAAAGATAGCAGCCTTTGGATTGCTTGGTGGTACAAATTGGAAAAATTATGTCCTTGGCTTTCTCATTATAAACCCATGCTTGATTACAAGCCCATTCCTGTTTTTCATTTAAGAAAGCTTTATCTGATAGTAGGCTTACTCATTCCACACCCATTTCATTTTCAATAGCTAAATACATGGAAAAGGAACCCTTGGCCCATCACAGGAAATACTTCAAACAATAAACATGCAGAGATGCTATCAACACTAATACTTTATATAGGTCACTGACCAGAAAGACCTATCTGTGGCATACGTTTCTTCTTCTGGTCAAAAGTAGTCAACTGTAATCCACACCACAAGCTAATCTAGATGTAATTATTTTCAAATGCAAGCAATTAAATTAAAATTACTTTTAAAATTTTACATTACAATTACAACCAGATTTGTGTTTGTAAGAAATTTATCCTAATACTGCAAACCAAGAAACCCAAGTCCACACAAGAGGTCCAAGTGAGCATGATATCGCTCACAAAGCTTACATAACTTGACAATGGACTATTTCTGTGTAAGCTGTCTCTGAACATTTATATCATGTTGAGCTTACAGCAGAACAAAACCTGTAAACCATGGACATTATGCAGGATTCAGTAAGAAATCTGCTATTTCAATCTGTTATACAGGTCACCTTGCTAGCCAATACATTTGAGAATAAATTAAAATGAAAACTTGCTTGCTATGAGTGAATAAAGAATGTTTCACCTCTTGGGTGAAAAACATAAGTATTTTCACTCATGACTTTGCCACTTGTGAAAATACTGAGTCATTTATCCACTCATTTGAAGCAAACATCCTTTACATAGTTCCTTTCACAACATTTCATCTACTTTAATTTATAAAGAAATATTTTTTTTGATAGAATTTGTGATGCATTTTGGTATTCTGCTGTGGTTTCAAATTTTTTAACATTCAATTTTGTAATTCTTTTGTAAAATCCAATTAGCAGATAGTGACCAACAAGTTACGTTTATGTGGCCATATTGTCTGGCATTATTTTATGAGTAAAATCTGTTGAGACTTCTACAACTATAATGCCTGTTGGGACCAAGCCAAGACCCCATAGTGCCTGTTGGGGCCAAGCCAAGACCCTGTAGTGCCTGTTGGGGCCAAGCCAAGACCCCATAGTGCCCATTGGGGCCAAGCCAAGACCCCATAGTGCCTGTTGGGGCTAAGCCAAGACCCCATAGTGCCTGTTGGGGCTAAGCCAAGACCCCATAGTGCCTGTTGGGGCCAAGCCAAGAACCTGTAGTGCCTGTTGGGGCCAAGCCAAGACCCTGTAATGCCTGTTGGGGCCAAGCCAAGACCCTGTAGTGCCTGCTGGGGCCAAGCCAAGACTCTGTAGTGTCTGTTGTGTCAATGCCAGTGAAATCCTGTGCATAATCATCTCACCAGAAATGAAGACCATTGAGGTTACAACTTTTGTGCTTTTGCAAGATAATCAGTTTGACTAGAGGAAAAATTGCAGATCTAACATCAAACTGTTCAATGTCACAAAGATCTTGTCAGCAATATATGCTTTTTGTTTAATATCCCCCCCACCTATGAGGTAATATTGGGGTCCATAACCCCCAGACCTATGGGTCATTATTGGGGTCTTTATCCCCCCACCTATGCTTCATTATTGGGATCCATACCCCCCCAGACCTATGGGTTGATATTGTGGTCCATATCCACCAGACCTATGGGTTTATATTGGGGTCTATACCCCCCAGGCCCATGGGTCAATATTGGGGTTCCTTTTCGTTGCTTTTTGTCTAATATCCATGGAACTATGGGTTAACACTGGATTACATTGCACTGCTCTTTGTTTAATACCCTAGACTTATAAGTTAATATTGGGTTTTTGTTTAATATCCCTGGAACTATGGATTAACACTGGATTACATTGCACTGCTCTTTGTTTAATACCCCAGACTTATAAGTTAATATTGAGTTTCATTTCATTGCTTTTTGTTTAATATCCCACACACCCCGACCTATCGGTAAACACTTGATTACATTTCATTGCTTTTTTTTTAATACCCATAGACCTATGGGTTAACACTGGATTACATTTCATTGCTTTTATTTAATACCCCTAGACCAATGGGTTAATATTGGGGTTCCATTTCACTGCATTTTGTTTAATACCCATAGACCTATGGGTTATTATTGGGGTTCCATTTTATTGCTTTTATGTGTTTAATACCCCAGACCTGTGGGTTAATACTCAGGTTCCATTTGATTGCTTTTTGTCTAATACTCCCCAGACCTATGGGTTAATATTGGGGTTCCATTTCATTGCTTTTTGTTTAATACCCCCAGACCGATGAGTTAACACTGGATTAAATTTCATTGCTTTTTGTGGTATAAAATCAGATGTATTCAGAGTCAGATGGTTTGAGTGACGGTATAAACCCCTTGTTGGTGGCCACAAGTCTATCTGTACAAAGGCTTGTATAATTTGATCTTAGCAGTGCTAGTAAGCCAGCTGCTTTAGAAAAAGTATCAAAGTATCAACAATATAATAAACAGTATAAGCAATCTAATACACAGCAAGTTTATTATTCAACAAAATACCAACCACAAGTTTGGAAATTTTATTCTGTACTCAGTATACTTACAGTTTCCTGTTAGTGCAAAGTTAAATATGATTTGGAATGGGCAAAACAGCTCTTACATTGCAGGTGTCACATGATTTTATTTATCTTTAAAGAGTGCCTCTCAAGCAAGTGTTGGGGGAAATGCTAAAATTTATTCATGGCAGGCCAAAGGCTTATGAAAAATAATAGCATTTATTGACAGATGACAGAAAATGAATGCCTGGAGACACAAGACCATACCAAAAGCTTGCTTTGACTTAAAGAAATATCAGTATTTTAATATAATGTAAAGGGCAATGCTAAGGTATGAGTAAGCATTTTTCCTCTGAATCATGACACCTTTTAAACTGAAAAAACAATGACTTTCTTTGATCTCCCCTCTTCAAACTTTAATACCTGGAGCCAGTGTTGTGGCAACTGCTATTGTGGTAGGTGGAGGAGTAGTGGGTGGAGGTGTGGTAGGGCATGGCTGGGTACTACACTGATGATCCTCCCGAGCTGATCCATTACATGGTTTGCCACCATTGGCAGGAGGAGGGTTGTCACAGGCACGCTGTCGGAACTGTGTGCCACTGCCACAAGAGCGGGTACATGGTGAATAGGAGCCCCAATTTCCCCAATGACCATCCACTGATGATAAAGAAAGAAAGCATGCATCTCATTAAGACATTGATCACATGACTACTGCTATGGACATTAATATACCCATGTCATAATAAGTAATAACACATCCTGATATCACAAAAGATAACAATGCCACAAAGTTATGCAAAGGAATGGCATAATAACCTAGGCATCTGAATGTATTTCAAAGTCATTTATCATCTGCAGTCAAATAAAATTAGAACTCGTACATTTGTGCTCATTTCAAATGAAATTTCCAAAACTCATTGAATATTTTATTTCTTGTGCTTGCCAAGGCTCACAAAAGATCAAAATTATACTTTACAAGTTTCATAAATTTATTTTGGGATGGTAATCATACAAGATCATCTTTTTCTCTTACTTGTGTACATACATGTCTGAGAAAAAAAGATGCAAGTTCACACACGTTATCTCCCTGACCCCCACTTCCCCACTATGACATTCACACATATGTTATCTCCCTGACACACACTCTAATATTCATGCATATGATATGTCCCTGACCCAAACTATGACGTTCGCACATATGCTATCTCCCTGACCCACACTCTGATATTTACACCGTTGATACACATGTATGCTATCTCCCTGATCCACACTCTGATATTTACACCATAGATACACATGTATGCCATCTCCCTGACCCACACACTGATATTTTACCATAGATACACATGTATAAGTTATGTCCAAATGCAGGCAGCATAGACCAAGATCTGCAAGCACATTATATGAAGGCAGATTAGCGTCTATGTTGTTTGTTCTTATTAGTCTTTACAAACCGCACAGACCTGGATCTGCCAGTACATTATTATCTGGGTCTTTGCATTTGCAGTTGGATCAGACTGATAAGTGAATATAAATGGTAATTGAAGGATAGCTGAAAAACTGGAGTGACTGGCTGCCATGTCAGGACAGTACTCCACACCTTGATCACAACAAACTTCCTTCATGTTCACCATTATGCCTACCCATCCCTAGCCCCACAGCCACGAAAATGTCACCATTATGCCTACCCATCCCTAACCCCACAGCCATGAAAATGTCACCATTATGCCTACCCATCCCTAACCCCACAGCCATGAAAATGTCACCATTATGCCTACCCATCCCTAGCCCCACAGCCATGAAAATGTCACCATTCAATCTACCAATCTAGCCTCATAGCCATTCATATTTACCATTCATTCCATAAATCCTGGCTCCATAGTCATGAAAAATTCATATCTACCATTCAGTACCAGCTCTGGTCCCATAACTGCAAAACATTTACATTTTCTTTCTGCCTATCATCCCTGGCCCCACAGCCACAAAAACCTCCCAAGCACAAAAATTGTGCTCATGCTCAAATTTCTGCCATGTTAACCTTATAAAACTTGGATAACAAAAAAGTGGAAACAAAAAAATAAGGTTATCTTATTATTTGTACCCCTACATACTTGCAGTTATTTTAATTAAGGCTCTAAAAATAGTTTGTAATTCTTGCAACTGTAGTTTCAATTTTGTCCATTGGGTTTGAATATACCATAATGATTTACCATAATAATCATGTTAAAATTATTAACATATAGCATAATGATCATGTTATTAATAATATTTACCATATTGATCATCCTAATAATGATAATAATAACATTACCAAAATGATGTGTTATTAATAATACAGTTTTATCATAGATTTTCATGGATATACTCTTGTAAATATTTTCCAACATATTTATGAAGGAATCATAGTATGTATTAGCCAATAGATTTAACAGCAAAAGAACATGACGTGAATGGCTGCCATTCTTGTTTGACCTGTCAAGATGTGCACCAGACTATATAAAACAATGCATATATTATTCCAGTAATGTATTATTGTTCAGCTGTATGGGGAAGCTGTGCTGAATCCAAGAGCTAAAGCCTGAAGGATTTATATATTTCACAAAAAGTTCATTGCACATTATTTTAAATACATCTATTGATTATTTATCAAAAGCTTTGCTTACAGAACTAAATGGCTTACAATATATGAAAGAACTGATTTTTACAAGGCAATTCTTATTTATAAATGTCTACAAAAGACATGTGCAACCTACAACATGTGGGCCATATTTAGCCTGTGACTTGGTTCTATCTGCTTATTTACATTATTGCACGTGGTTTCAAACATTGTCTATCCAGCCAATGCCCTGGAGGAAGTTGCACATATCTGGTCTACACGGAGATGCACAAGAGTATCTCTGAAATTTATCCAGGCCTTAATCAACACTTTACCATTTGAAATAAATATACAGGTTTTATTCAACACTTTACCACTTGAAATAAATATCCAGGCCTTATTCAACACTTTACCAGTTGAGATAAATATCCAGGCCTTATTCAACACTTTGCCACTTGAGATAAACATCATGCCTTATTCAACATTTTACCAGTCGAGATAAATATCCAGGCCTTATTCAACACTTTACCAGTTGAGATAAACATCATGCCTTATTTAACATTTTTCCAGTCGAGTTAAACAATCATGCCTTATTCAACATTTTTGTGGTTGAGATAAATATCCAGGCCTTATTCAACACTTTACCAGCTGAGATAAATATCAAGGCCTTATTCAACACTACCAGCTGAGATAAACATCACATGAAAACCTTCTTCCACCAAAAACTAAGAACAGAGCAATTTAAGAAAAACCTTCAATAGTTGGGTATAGTTCTGAAGAACAAGCTTTCACTGCATATAAAATCTACAAACAATATTACAGTATATTTATAAAAGATATCATCAGTATGTATATGTTGTTAATAGATTATCATGGAATTTATCATTCATGATACTAAAGACATGTTCAAATAAATAATAACTTCTATTATCTTTTGTATTATGTACATTGTTGTGCTTTCTCCTTAAGAGGGCCTCAAGGAAGAATAATACTTGACTAAATGAGTCGCCCCTGATAAATTAAGTATTATTATCATTATTATTATTATTAGTAGTAGTAGTAGTAGTAGTAGTAGAAGTAGTAGTAATGCTGGCCCTAACCATTGCACCAGTCCATCCTTTATTACACATTATTACTATCTTTATGTGTGAATAATCCTTGTTACACTGTTCCTGCAGTATGAACAACTAGTTGTAATAGATGCATTATTATTGTAAGTGTTAATAAAAAAGGAAATTTTCAAACTTAAAATTTAAAAATTATAACATGTAAATCCTAAGTTCATACATATTCAGCTCAGATTTTGATTTACAATGTTAATCTTCCCTGTACTTTAATATGATTTTAATTGTATGGTCAGTTAAGATACATTTTAATTGTATGGTCAGTCAAGATACATTTCTAGCTGTATGATTAATCAAGGTACATTTTAATTTTATGTCAGTCAAGATATATTTTTAATTTTATGGTCATTTAATGTCTATTTTTAATGCTGTATGGTCAGTCAAGGTCTCTTTTTAATGTATGGTCAGTCAAGATATAGTTTTAATTGTATGGTCAGTCAAGATACATTTTTGATTTATGGTCAGTCAAGATACATTTTTTATTTATGGTCAGTCAAGATACATTTTTAAGTTATGGTCAGTCAAGATATATTTTTAATTTCACGGTCAGTCAAGATACATTTGTAATTTTATGGTCAGTCAAGGTCTATTTTTAATTCTATGGTCAGACAAGGTGCAGCAAACAGACTATATAAGATTATAATTTATTTTCAAAATACAAAGTGCAACTCTGGCCACAAAGATGTAACAGATAAAATATTTTGTGACAAAATCACAATATTTGATCATAAAGTAGGGAAAGATTTCCAAGGCATTATCTCTTCCAGAAGATTTAAAACCCCAAAACAATTTTCTCAAGAAAAATGTTAAAATAAATTACAATTTGGAGATTGGTTTTCAAAGTTTATTTCTTCCAACTATTTTTCCCTCAGGCTGATGTACCTTAGAAGCATAAAATATAAAACAGAATCAAATTTCAAATGTTAGAACACTGTTTAAGTCTACTCAAAGTGGTATCATAACAGCAATTTTAATTTAATGTGACTATACAAATCAGGCCTTACCGTCACATGCGGTCTTCCTCAGCTCTGCATTCAAAAGCTTTAATGAGTTAAAATCATCAACGGTGAAGACATGTTGTGCATCTGAAGCAATATGCCCAAGTTCTGTCTTGTCCACGCCAGTCCCGATTCCGATTGCAAATACCTTGATATTCAACTGGTGGAGTTTCTGGGTCTCTACCAGGGTGAGGGGAGGATTAGTTGACTGACCATCAGTCATCACGATTAAGATGTTGGCCACTTTGTCACGGTCACCGGCAGGTTTGGTGAAGCTGTTCCTCATCACATACTGCAAAGCAAGGTCCGTCCGCGTGCTGCCGCTGTCATATGGGATTTTGTTGATGGCGTTCAACATAGCAGTTTTATTCTGGTATGTATTAAGGTTAAATACATTAGTTGGAGTAGTAGAAAATGTGACCACACCAATCTGAACAGCACTGGGTCCAAGAGGAAAGGATTGGGTAAATCTGGTAACAAAGTCCCTCATTTTTTGGAAATTAGTTGTTCCCACACTGCCAGAAGAGTCAAGGAGGAACACAATGTCAGCAGGCAAGGTTCCACACCCTGAAATACACACAGCTAGTTGGTACGACAAAAGAAATGCTTTGATCTGTATTCCTTCAGTGTTGTCTAGTATCCTTCGAAATGTTAGGTGTTGTTAAATCTAATTGTTGCTTCTAAGTGATATTGATTAGAAAAAAAAACAAGTACAGCCAACCTCTGACTTACGCAATAGTTGTATTCCAAACAGTGGGTCTAGTAACTTAAAATCACATAAATCGAAATTTTTTCTTTCACTGCCTTGAATTTTCATTGAAAAATAAGTAATTTCAATTAAATTTAATACAGTTTATTTAGCAGTTAAAAAAATCATAACTGTTTTATTTTAGATGAGTAATTTTGCTATTTTTTAGTCTTAACTAAAAGAATTAAATTTTAAAAAAATCTTATCAAAACGTGTAAACAAAATTTACTGAAGTCAAAATTGCGTAAGTCAGTGGATACCTGTATTAAATCCTGGTATACAGAAAAGGTGAACCCTCCCCAAAAAAACTCCCCAGCCATTGGTCTAAAATGTCTAACTGATAGCATCCATCGGCTGTTTATGAAAAACATAAAGTAAAAGAAACAAATGGAAACACAGGAAAAATGTTGAAATCTAACCTTCACCTTTCCTACAACAGGTTAGTGACTATGTAAAATATACAGTGGTACATTTTGTCCCTCTCAATGTCAGGCACCATGAAAGTTACTCTAACAAAACAAATTTGGGTTCAGTTCCAAATATGACTTTTCTTACGCTGATCACTCTAATGCAGTAAAATTGTCCACATCACTTTATAAGGTCAACCCTTCTGCAGTGAAAATCTGGCCTTATAAAAGGCATGCCGTTTCATCAAAAGGACAAATTGGGGAAATTATATTATTTGAGTGCCAAGTTAGGTAGCCTCTCTGAGGGCCTCTCAAGGTGGACCTATGTATCCTTCATCCTTTAATGCATTTTTGTGTTTCCCATGAAATTGTGTAGTCTATGAATAATAAAAGTTATATAAACTAGATATTAGGGTGTGTGGTTTTACTAGTATATTGCTGTGTTGTTGTATGGTTACGGCTGGCATGTGTACCACAGAACATTACCATTCAACTGGTATTTGCAATATTTCCATAAAAAATCTAAAAATAACTGCTCAACCCTTCATTTGTTTAATTTGAATATTTTGTCTCTTTCAATGTCTCTTGTTCTGAAAACAAACCAAAAGTATTTTTGAAAGATGACTCCCCAAAAATAGGTTGAACTGTACTTTATATCCCACTTTTTGCATAGCAACAATCCAAATTGCAGAGTTTAAGGCCTGCTTAAGCAGGCACCAAATAAAAAACCAAATTCAGTTGTACGGCGGCATTGTTTCACTGCAATTCTCTAAGAAAGATGGAAAATTAATAAATTAATAACTAACCTTGTCACCTGTTGAGAATATAATGCAGAAAGTGAATTTTGTGGACAGGATTGAAAAAGTTAACTGCCCTCATTCAGCAACATCCTAGCTGCTAAATTGTGACAAGAGCTGAGAAGATCCAAATTAAGCAAGAGTCTCTTTCATGCACATCAGGCTTACATAAATGTAAAGAGTCTATTTTATGTACATCAGGCTTACATAAATGTAAGGGGTCTATCTTGTATACATCAGGCTTACATAAATGTAAGGAGTCTATCTATGTACACCAGGCTTACATAAATGTAAGGAGTCTATCATGTATACATCAGGCTTACATATTAATGTAAGGAGTCTATCTTGTATACATCAGGCTTACACAAATTTCAGGAATCTATCTCATGTACATCATGCTTACCAAAATGTAAGGAGTCTCTTTCATGTAGCTCAAACTAACCCAAATGTAAAGAGTCCGTCTTGTGTACATCAAGCTTACCCAAATATAAGTATACTTCTTTATTATTGTTATCATAACAAGATTGAAAAGAAAATAAAGTTATATGCAAATGTTGCTTATCATTCACTCTGGACCAAATAAATTCTGATGATACTCAACCCAACTGCTTGCATGCTTTCTTTTATCCATTTTAGACTGAATGATTGGCACTGGAAATGTAGGGATTTAGTTTTTTTGGAGTTGGTGTGGCAATTAACTAACTTTAATTCCACTGTGCAATACTTTATCTGTAACTATTGCCAGAAAGAACAAAATCCCAGTCTGACTCGTATGTCACATGTCTATGCAGATTACACTTCCTCTTTCACTTGGCCCTAGACTATACTCTGGATGTCAGAGCAGCGTGGTTGGAGAGAATCTTGCAATAGTAATAGGTAAGTATTACATGACTGAAATTAGTTTCACCATACCCCCTTCAAAAACTACAGCTCAATATCAGTAATATATTACCTGTCACTATTGCCCTGCTGAGTTTGCCAGTTTGGGGGGAAGGGGCTGATGGCCTCAAGAAACTGGTATTAAAAACAATGCATATACCTACACCCATCATATGAGTGTTCCTACTGTAACCTGGCAGAAGGCTGAATCATTTTTGTGCTGTCACTATCAAGTCTGATGAGAAAATGCCTTCACTCTGCTGTACTAGTAAAACTTGGAAAAAAGTAGTGTGTGACAACCAATGATGCAACTTGGTATAGCATGCTCTAATCAAGAACGATTAAGATAGCCCCAGAAAGTGGCAATATCACCAACTTCATGGGCTTTATTCTCATGAAAGAAAGGTCCCTCTCAATGAAAGACTAACAAGCTCTCTTGATAATGAGGGCAATCCAGTTGGAGATGGTGGGTGTCAAAATATGAACAGAGTTCTTAATAGGTATAGGAAGATGCCATTGACCATTTCTTCTACCATTTGATGCAGCCAAACAGAACCATAGCTGACACTGTGGATCTCAGTAGGGAGTGGAGATACAAAAGGATGCTGTTTTTTAGGCAGAAACCCAGGTTTAAAAAGAAGAAAAACAGACTCACAATTACCAATGAACCATAAACTCCCTTTTCTACAGACAGCCTGGCATCAAGCTCACTGATCCATACACATGCTAGGGAGTGCAGGAAGATGGATTTAAGTGAAAGGCTTTCAAAGGAAGCTTATAAGGTGTTTTGACAAAACCATCAAAATGCACAAGAAATTCCAGTGATACCTATCTATGCAGCTCAAAATACTTGCTAAGACTGGAAAGATGGGGATAGAATCCTGTAGAAGGGTCCATTAGAGGACTTGAGCATGTTGGACAGGCTGTCCCATAGACTTAAATGGCGGAGACCAAACATTCCATGTCTTGAAGAACGAAGAGAAGAAAAGTCTGCCACTGCACTTAAAGGTGAACCACTAGGATCAATACATTTCTCACTGCAACAACCACAAATGATTCTTCACTTTGCGTTGGACACTTCAGAAGTTGACCACCTACTAGCTTCGACAATGCAGTTGGCAACTCTGCTCAAAAACTAGTCCTGTTAGATTGATCACTTGAGATGAACCAAGCATAATGGTGCAGAATCTGTGAGTTGCATTGGAAAAGAGATTCCCTTTGCTGTAGGAGCAGGTACCTCCTCTAAGTTCATTTCCTGGATTCATCTGGTTATCAACAGGTAAAGTGGATCCCTGAACCCCAACAGGTGGGGCCACAGAGTATTTACCAGAAATAGCCAGGCAGAGGAGGTCCTGACTTTGTGAAGCACTTGCAGAATCATCTGAAAGGCAGGAAGGTGTAAGCAAACAGATGATCCCACCTCAGACCAAAGACACCCACTGACTAGGCCCCATGATATAAGACCAGAGAGAGCTTGTTGTTCAGCCTCATAGTGAACATGTCCACCAAGGGTTTTCCTCAAAGCCAGAACTTTGCTACAGACTGGTGCAGAGACCATTCTGTACATGCCACTCTGCTCCACTGTGGCTGCCCAACAGTGGAGCTTCCAAACCTCCATGCAAAGAGAAGAAGCATGTGGTACCTTTTTGCTTACTGATGTAATCTACTACCAATGTCTTGTTGGAGGAGACCATCACACAGTGATCCTTTAATTGGTTGGCACACCCTTGTACATGGTGGGTAGCTTTTTTCCACAAGGTCACCAGGTGTGAGAAGAATAATTGAGACAACAACAAGGACTTGGCTTGGAGTGCCAACAGAAGAGACAGAATCCTGTCCAGTGGAGCATGAACTCACTTGAGGCTGATGATGAAGTTCAACCTCAGCTTAACAAGGACTCAGATCCATCTTTTCTAGGTTGTGAGCAAGCCCTAGCTGGGTCACTGTGGACCAACAGAGTAATCTTTCCAGCAACCCTTTGTGGAAAAGTAGGGATAAAGTAGGACAACTTTTTAAAAAGAAGAAAGGAAAAAGTAGGGTCAAATAGGGATATTAAATAATGCAAAAAGCACACCATGTAAATAAATTACATAAAAAATAAACAATAACTTACTTACCTTCATAAATTTGAACAACAGCATACCATTAATCACCAGTAGTTATCTCATTAATTTAGGTTGCCTCAATGAACTTAAAGTTATGTGCCAACTTTGGTCATGACAATATATTAGGCTGCCTCAATGAACTTAAATTTATCTGCCAACTTTGGTCATGACAATGTATTAGGTTGCCTCAATGAACTTAATTTTATGTGCCAGCTTTGGTCATGACAATGTATTTTGGCCATGTGACTTAAAATGAGCATCACAGAAAGTATAAATAGTAATTAATTGCAACTTATAATAGTAGCTGGATTACATTATTATAATTACAACTAGTTAAAATTATATATTTAATCAACTGCCACTATAACTACCAGCATTATTTTGTTTCCATTTCAAAATTTTCACCCAAATTGAGAAAGGAAAAACAAAAACTACCATTTAGTGTTCAATTATAACCTGAAACATGTGGCTATTAAGCTGAGGTTACTTACCTGTAGTATTTGACCATTATAGTTTGAACAAATGACCACTATGGCATGAAGACATCTCATGTACATTTAATGGGGTTGTTTAAAAATATCTTTAAAAGTTTTGGATTTGTCATTTTTGTGCTGTTTTATAAATTCAAAAATAGTAGGCAGTTGATTAAATATTTGTATCTATTTGTAATTACAGTAATGTAATTTGGCTATTAATATCAGTCTTAATTATCATGTATAATTTCTTCCATGCTTAATTGAAGTCATTTGGCCCAAAATACATGGTGAAATTACCAAAAATGGCACATAAGCCTTGTACACCCAGCTCCACAACAGCAAAGCCATACCTGACTTCAGTGGCAGTTCATGCAGTGTGTGTAATCGATTTTCTACATAAAATTGTATTTAAAAAAGTAGGGAGAGTATAACCACTTTGGACGAACTGGGGAAAATTAGTCCAATAAAGAAATAGGAAAGGAAAAGTGGGAAAGCCTAGGGCCACTTGAAAAACTAACAGAGAGACAGGGACTCTCGGAAAGCATGTGCATGAACTAGTCATCAAAGAGCAGGGGGATGGGGAGTAAATATGTCAATGAATATCATCTGGCTACTCGGGTACCTGCCCATTGTTAATAATCCAGGTAATAAAATGGGTCACCAGGTGTCCATTTAATTTATGTAAAAAAAAGAAAGAACATGTTTCCAAGTTCAGATCAAAGATTTATATCTGGCAATGTCAGGAGTCAGCAAGACACAGAATAACAAGTGCATTTCAAGGCTTGTGTTGTGTGACCATTGGCTGCTGCACATTTATCCATCATGGACTGCCATCTAGTTTCCTTAATATTCTATTTATGTAACTGTGCATGACACATTTCCAAGAAAACAGACATGATTCTTGAATTTGAAATCATATGTGACAGATTGATTATATTTTGATACACATTTAGGTAGCGGACCAGTTCATATTGAAAAAAGGGTGCAAATATTAAGTGAACAATCGATGTGACTCATGAATGTTATTAGACTGAAAAATGTTAGGAGAGGGATCTCGTTAAACTTAAGAATATGCTGAATCAGTAAAAGGGCAATCTAGAGCTTTTAGAAAATTTGAAAGAGAAATTCAACAGTGATTTTATACAGCATTCAGAATGTATGGACTTGACTTTACAACCATTTAGTGAAAGTTAGACCTGAAGACTAGTTAAAGTGAGTGTTGTGTAT
Source organism: Megalonaias nervosa (assembly GCA_016617855.1). NCBI lineage: Eukaryota > Metazoa > Mollusca > Bivalvia > Unionida > Unionidae > Megalonaias > Megalonaias nervosa. The sequence continues at coordinate 220,511 of JAECUM010090656.1, forward strand.
AAAAAATTTATCTGTTTGTTTTGTGCTTGTATTCTTGTACTAATCCATATGGATTTAGCCAATTTGTGACAAGAATTTTAACTGCAGATCCAGGTAAGTACAAAACTAAATGTACATTTTTCAAACAGCTTTCTATAAATATGGCAAGAAATATACAGATTATTCTTTTATGCTCAGATTGCACTTTTGCAACTTATATTAGTTATAACATTAGTAATAATTACGCTTATACCTCTCTGGGGGTTGGCATGTATGAAGCTACAACAAAGCAGTTCAGGTTCATGTTTAATACAATTTTATGTTTAATACAATTTCCCTTTGATCGGATACCCATGTAATCAATCATTAGGATTGACAGGTACCCGGTACATGTTTCCTAAAATTTTGACAGCTCTGATGGGGATCCACAGAGACCTCAGGTGGACTGCAAGTACTTCCCTCACCATAGTAAACACTCTGGGGGCTGAGCCTAAGCCAAATGGTGGATCTTAGAGTTTTCTTTTTTTAAAGAAACTTCTTTCTCCAGGCTAAATGTGGGGTTTTTTTTGAGAGAGGTGAGGGTGAATACAATAAAATGTTTATGATGTAATATTTACCTCTAGATATTGCATAACTGACTCTTTTCCAGATGGATAAATACACAGACCATATGAGAATTCATCCACCCATAGGGTCACAAAAGTTCCAGAATTCAGAATGCCTCTATTCAACCCTGAGCTACCTTGCGCATCCACACTATCCTTCATTCTTTCTCATGATATAGCCTAAAGTAATGGAACATCAGTAAGGGGCAGGAAGAGGGAATCTGGCAATAGCAACAGGTAAGTATAATATCATTAAAATTAATTTACCCCCCTCCTCAAAGAAAATACATTTTAATATCAGTAATATGTAACCTGTTGCTACTGTGTAGCTGAATTTGAGGCTGATAATCCCTGGTTAAAGGAAATTAAACACAAGGAATACTCACCCTTATTGCAAAATAGAAGACTACTGCAAGAAGGTATTCAAATGGGTCACTATTTAAGCTACAACAATTAGACCCAAAGAAAATATGCCTCCCCTTTGGTAAGCCAGAGCTAAGGTAAAAGAAGTGAGATTATCCAAATGCAGCTTTCATCACATCCTTCAGAGCTGATTGAGTTAGATAGGCCCATGAGGTAGTAATGGTTTGAACCTCATAAACTTTAATGTTCATTGATAAAAGGTCCATCTAAGTACGGGACTAATAAGCTCTATTGATAGTTATCCACCTCAGAATGGTGGAAGCTGAAATATCACCTGAATACTTAATGGGGGGGGGGGGAGGATGTTCCCTACCCTTTCTTCCCGTTTCAGAAGCTGCCCAGTAAAGATGTAGAGCCCTGATGGGACAATAGTCTATCCTGATCATCTCAAGCGCATATACAACTGAGACTGGGGATCTCAATCGGGGGTGGAGCAACAGACAGAAACTTGTTTGGGTTTTTTGCTAAAAAGGATCTGGTTGGCAAAAGAGAGAAACCTTATACTACCTTGCTCTCTGGATAGGGCATGAAGTTTGCTCCTTTGTCCTGCAGATAACAAGAATACAGTCTTGAAGGTAAGGTTCTAGAAGGAAGCTTCACCCAATAGTTCATGGGTACTTTTAGTTGGTGACCACAGTCTTGAGGGCAAGGTTCTAGAAGGAAACTTCACCCAATGGTTTATGGGGGTTTTTAGCTGGCAACCACAGTCTTGAGGGTAAGGTTCTAGAAGGAAGTTTCACCCAATGGTTCATGGGGGATTTCAGTTGGCAACCACTCTTGAGAGTAAGGTTTTCTAGAAGGAAGCTTCACCCAATGGTTCATGGGGGGTTTTATTTGGTTACCGCAGTCTTGAGGGTAAGGTTCTAGAAGGAAGCTTCACACAATGGTTCATGTTGGGTTTTAGTTGGTGACCACAAGATGCAAGAGAAATTCCATCTAGGCATTAGTGAGCCAGACACCAGTCTTTGCAGCTTGAAATACCTGATCATGTCTGCTATGTGAGAGTCTGTACCAATGGCCAAGCTTTTCAAAAAAATTAGTGAGTTGGATAGGGCTGCCCTACAGCTCTTGATAGTAGCAACTGAAGAAAGTCAGCCACTGTATTCAAAGAGGGACAGCTAGGATTGACATGTTTTCTACTGTAGCAATTGCAAAAGAATGTCCACTTGGCATCATGTGAAGACTGACCAGTCATTGAGCCTTACAGCATTCCTTACTGATATGGTAGTCTCCATCTTTAACAGTTCCTCCAGCACAAATGTCATGGAGAGTAACATACCACATTATATGCCATGGTATATGCTAAACAGTGGTGTGATAATGAATGAAAAATATTGTAAATATATTCTGCTGTAAGTAAAGCAAGTACTTATACAAATATTCAAATGTAACAACTGTATGAAAAGAGGAAATAGAATTCTGGAATTACAAAAATGGGCTGAATATATATCAGTTCATGTTCAAATTTACCAACATTCATGACAATCCATTAACGATATGCACATCTTCTGGTGAGGACCTTAGAATTTACCAACATTCATGGCAATCCATCAATGTTATGCAAATCTTCAGGTGATGACCTTTGTATTTACCAACACTGAAGGCAATCCATCAATCATATGCACATCTTCTGGTGAGGACCTTTGTATTTACCAACATTCATGGCAATCCATCAAAAACTACATTAGTAGCTGTACTAATGAGGTTGTGATCGACATATGTTTGGTCGGACAAACAGAATTACTACACATACTCCAGCCTATAAAGGTAAAATAAGCATATGTGCCCTTAAACCAGTCTGTGGAATTTGTAGTGTAATAATAGGCTGAATAAAAGGGTTGAGAAATTAATGTACTACAGATGTATTATACTTAAGCTTTCAGTCTTTAATACATTCCTTCAAATGTTTTTCATGCTAACTGAAATTGTCATCAAAACAATGTAAAGCATATCACGTGTATGGAGTTGACTGAATAATATGTATTTCTTTTTACCTAATTGTGGATATGCAGACTGATAATCCAGATGTGTAGATTTTCAAAAGGACTGAAATTTCATTGTTAATCTTACTATTTCTTTTGGACCTTTACTTCTACTGGTATTTTGTTTAAAAACTACAAAATCATGTACTTAACTGAAGGATTAATTATTGAAAAAAGAATGAAAATGGTAAGAACTTCAATTCTGAGTGCTCTATCTACTGAGAGCTTGTTAATTTCTAGTACAAGCCATATGACTAAAGTAAGCATGCATTGTACATACCAGGATCAATAGTTGTGGTTGGAAGAGTAGTTGTTGGCCTTGTGGTGGTAGTTGTAGTTGGCCTTGTGGTGGTAGTTGTAGTTGGCCTTGTGGTGGTAGTTGTTCTTTTGGTGGTGGTTGGGCATGGCTGTGTATTGCAGGCACTAGTCTCTGTAGCCGATCCATTGCATGGTTTCCCACCATTAGCTGGTGCTGGGTCATCACAAACACGTGATCGCTGGTGTATGCCTCCTCCACAACTTTTGGAACAAGTAGAAAACAATCCCCAGTGTCCCCAACCTCCATCCACTGTTAAGAATGTATCATATAATATATAATTAGGGATGCTGATCTTCAATAGCAAGGAATGTTGACAAGAAAAACAACAACAGTATGTTGAGAACTCAGCCAATGAAAATAATCAACTATCCATCCTATATTAAATGACAATACAGCAATTTCAGCAAACAGGGTCCAATTATCTGACAAGGAATTTGAAAAGTAACTATTGTCTTATTTCAGTGATATATCAATGTAATTATGTGTTGTACCCAGTGGCATAGCAAGGGTAAATGGCACCCAAGGCAACAATGATGGCCCAAAGGGGTTTTTGTGCCCCAAGACCTCTAGCACCTGTGGTTTGGAACCCCAATACCTCTGAGGCCTGGGGCAACTGCCCCATCCATACCCTCTACCTTTGAATGCTACTGGTGGTACCATGTTATATTAAATGACAGTACAGCCATTCCAATTATCAGCCAAAAAATGTGAAAATATACACTGTTCTCATACATGTATTTATTGATACTGTACCAAAATATGATTATGTGTAGTACCTCGTTACAGATCAGATCATCTTATATCGAGGTACATTACCTGGGTCCACACTGGGGATGGGTGGGTGTGTACCAGGCTAAATATTACCCCCATTTACTCTAATTTAAGCATATACACAGAAAAGCAAAGATCTCTGTGCACTTTCTCCAACTGACATCATCATTTCCAATTCATTTGTTTTTGCTTTTGAATTCTGAGTACAGTATCAACTTGTGTCATTATTCTGTTCAGAACAATGTAAAGCCTTTTTGATATAGCATTTTCATGACTTTTGGTCAATTGTTGTGTCTATTTATATATGCTATTCAGTTATGCTGAAATAAACCAGAATCATGCCATAATTTCACACTATAATCTATACAAACTGAGTGAAGTTCCGTGCATTTTTAGCAAGATTTATGAAGCGAGTGAAACTCCCTCCATTTTTAGTTTAATGATATCAAATTATAACTCCATGGAGGTACATATGCATAGACTGATTGCTAATAAAGGTAAGAAAGTTTATTTCATACTTCATCCTGTAGAAAAAAGTGTGAATACGGGGCTTACATCTTGAGATTTTTCACACCTTAAGATAGTACCATAACCCCATTTTCCAGGTTACCATTCTCTTCAAAAACAAATTATGTAACAATTTTTGCTGAAGCAAACTAATCAATTTTAATATTTTAATCATGTACATAGAGTATTTATTTTATTCATAAGTTTAGTAACACAACTGTTTTAAGTGCCTGTCTTGAACAACGTAAATTCTAACCACTCTACACTCAATGTAATGGAATCCTTGGCCATATCCACCTCATAAAAAGGTCTGTGTTGTACTCAGGTATCCTATAACGCAGGACGATTAGTGAGGGGCATTGTTATACTGAAGTTATCCTATAGTGGAGGACGATTAGTGAGGGGCATTGTTATACTGAAGTGGATCCTATAGTGCAGGACGATTAGTGAGGGGCATTGTTATACTGAAGTGTATTAATAAAGCCTATACTGAGGTACCCTATACTGCAGAGTTCTCAATAGATTTCAAAAGTGAAGAGTCAGTTGACATTTGACTCAAAATTCTCAAGAGTCAAAATTAAAACCTCAAGAGTCAAAACTGAAATCTCGAGAGTACATTCTTTTGAAGTCACGAGCCCATAGATGTGATTCCTCATTATTGGTGGAAACAAATGATGTTAAAGATTTCTTTTACAGTATTTTGTAAGAAACATAAAATCTGAATTTTGTGAAAGTGTTTCTCTTTCTAAATATGTCTTGCTGTGTGTATATTTTGTACATGAGATGGACAGTGGATTATTTTACACTTAATTATATTGACAACTTTTCAACATATTCTGATTTGATCTGATCAAATCATTTTATATGCAAACATATACCCATACAGCTAGGAAGGTTATATATTATTCAGATATCAAGAATGTACATTGCAGAATTGTCAGTTCACTTTTCCACTCGTTCTTAAATTTTCTAGCAAATTTCGGAGTGAAACTCCTCACCTCAGAGCTGACACTACCTTTCTGTTTCTTTGGAGTCTGAGGGTCGGAAAATTTATCACCGGCAGGTCATTTCTGAGACTGAGACAGAAAAAAAAAATATACTTCTGTGCGCCGTTATGATGTTAAAGTTCAGATGTATGCACTGAGTGTTATGTCCGTTCAATTTTTTTCTGAACGATCCATTAATTAAAATGCTCGAGGTTTCAAACGTTTTGCCGATTGAAGCAAATTAACCACCAATAAAACATAATCCAACACTTAAAACTGGCTTCGCGAGAAGCCATATATTACCGTTTTGTCTAAATGATCATAATATAAAGCGCAATCAAACAAATGTCTTTTTTTTTAGAAATGAATCCAGTGAAGTCATAAATGATTCTAGTTTTAAACATTCCGCCAAATGAGGCAATTATTCAAGTTGGTCCTCACCTTGACAACCGGCTTCGCGAGCCGCCATATGCTCCATTTCTGACCAGTTGATTATAAATTGATGTCCAAACATACGAATTCTGATATGTGATCAAAAGGCGACCGCCCCGGTGGCCTGGTGGTTACAGCGTCCGCCTCTGATGCGGGAGGTCGTGGGTTCGATCCCCGGGCCGGGTCATACCAAAGACTTGCCAATATGGTACTAACAGCTCCCTCGCTTGGCGCTCAGCATTAAGAGGTTAGTGTTAGGAGTGGTCGACCTGGTGTCAGGATAATGTGACTGGGTGGGACATCATGCTACATGTCTGCGGCATGATGCCCCAGTGCTAGACATCACTATAAACTGTCACACTGCAGACATCGTAGCGATATGACTGAGAAATTGTTAAAGCTACGTTAAAAATCCAAATCACACACACACACACACACACACACACACACACACACAGATCAAAAGGCAGTCCATTTGTGTCATAATTGTTTCCTATTCCTCTATCATAAACTTCGAACGTAATCTCAAAACAACTCAACCGAATTCAGTTGCGCCTAATCGTTAGCTCCGCCTAGTTTATATATATATATATATATATATATATATATATATATATATATATATATATATATAAAACTTCCATCGGTGCGATATTATTTGCCGTCAAGGTGTAAACTCTTGTCAAGCAGATGTCAATTAGTGCCTCCTACAGTAAATTTGTTACGGACAGCGCACTCTTAGTAAGAAACTAAACCAAAGGCGAATCAACGGTAATTAAGATTGATGCTCCAGCCCAAATCTAGGTGCGTCAAAAAGACCACAAGTTGGAATTTCCGCGTGTCAAAAAATGGGTCATATTTAAATTCCACACGTCAAAACCCGAGGGTACGTGTCTGTTGAAAACTCTGATACTAAGGGACTGTGTTATACTAAAGCATGTTATAAAAGGGTTATACAGGGGTACCCAACAGTAAGAGACTGTATACCAAAAAATATTATACAAGGGGTTATACAGGGGTACCTTATAATAAGGGACAGTGTTTTACCGAAGCGTATTTTTTTAAAAAATTGTTATTCTGTGGTAATTTATAGCAATGAGCACCTTTATAACATAAATCTAACGTATTACATAGTGCTATCACTGCCATAACAAAGTCAATGACATACACAATCATGATATTGTGCTATCACTGACATAACAGGGTCAATGACACTAGAATCATTAATGGGTTGTATGAAACATGGAACATTCATATTTTTCCATATCTACAGTAATCTATCAATACAATGAAACATCAATTATGAAAACATAATACCGACAAGCATTTTTTAATTTGAACAATTACATTTTATAAAATGTCTACCTGCTCTGTACTAAAACCTTCACATAAATGGGACATATTTTCCAACAGTGAAATCATTCTGCAATAATACCATTATGTCTACATACACAAGATTTATATTAAGCATTGCTTTGATTGAGCTTGAAAGTGGACACTCCCATTTGTTAAGAAATCCATTTTATGTTAAACATGTTTCTTTAAATGTCAGACTCAGAGGATGACATACCGGCCATACAAAGCAAATAAAATTCATGTACAACTTGTTTATTAATGTTGCAACAACTTCCATTTTGACTCCTTTGCTTCAAAGAGTATCATTGGACAACTTGTAAACATTTTTGGACTTTCCATGTGGGATTTGTGTTTCCGTTTGGGATTTTTGTTTTCAGCATAAGAAGAATTTATTTCATTTTATGTCATCTGTATGTGTTTCCCATACTTTCCCACCTCTATCGAAAATTAAATCTGCATCTCCTTACCATCAGTAACTAACTTTTCCAATGTACCAGTTGCCATCATATGTTGCCAATACCCAATTTCTGATTGCAGTTTGACTGATCAGATTCTTCCTTTGCAGGAATAAGTACGACACTTTCATCTCTTAAATGATCATCATCGTCTGCCAAGTAAATAGTTTTCGACACTTTCATCTCTTGAATGATCATCATCAGGTACCAAGTATCTTACCATGTCCACATATCAGGCAGCGAACATTGCAAACTAGGAGATAAGCCTGTTTCATGATGGGAACCATTTCATCTGTCAGGTAGCAACCTAGATGTTACATTTGCCTTGTTTTGCTGCTGTATCTGTAGACTGTTTGGCACATGAGGTCACAATAAGGTATCATGAGGTCACAATAAGGTATCATGAGGTCACAATAAGGTATCATGAGGTCACAATAAGGTATCCTGCTATGTTCACTTTACAATTCTCCCATCTGGAATTTATGCCGAAACTCTTAATTGTAAAGATCAACCATATGGAGGATGAATTTGTTGTGAAATTGACTGGTAAGTGATTCTGTCAGGTAGCAAATATATCAGACCAGGAGATAAGCCTGTTTCATGATGGAAACAATTTCATCTGTCAGGTAGCAACCTAGATGTTACAATTGCTTTGTTTTGCTGCTGTATCCACAGACTGTTTGGAACCTGATGTCACAATAAGGTATCCTACCATGTCCATTATCAAATACTCTTGTCTGGGATTTATGCCAAACTCTTCATTGTAAAGGCCAACCATATGGAAGATAAATTTGTTGTGATATTGGCTGGTAACTGAATCTGTCAGGTATCGAATATGTCAAGCCAGGAGATAAGCCTGTTTAATGATGGAAACTGTTTCATCTGTCATGTAGCGAATATGTCAAACCAGGAGATAAGCCTGTTTCATGATGGGAAACAATTCATGAGTCAGGTAGCAAATATATCAAGCCAGGAGATAAGCCTGTTTCATGATGGGAACCATTTCATCTGTCCGGTAGCTAACATATCAAACAAGGAGATAAGCGTGTTCAGTTACGGGAACCACTTCATCTGTCAGGTAGTGAACATGTCAAACCAGGAGATAGGCCTGTTTCATGATGGGAACCATTTCATCTGTGAGGTAGTGAACATGTCAAACCAGGAGATAAACCTATTTCATTATGGGAACCATTTCATCTGTGAGGTAGCGAATATGTCAAACCATGAGATAAGATTCTTTCTCACAGAATGGTGTAAACTAATGTGGCATTGTTGCAAAGCTCATCAAAAATGGCAGCTATGCTTTGCAGTCAGTTTGTGATGAGAAAAATATGCAATCATGGTATGACGATTCATAACTTCTGCACTACAGTACACTGATTAGATCTCTTTGGAAGTAGACCACATAAATCAGCAAAAGCCATCCTAATGATCACTTCCAAACAGAAAACCATTGTATTATTTATATTGGTCACAATGTAAAGTAGTCAAGCCACGTTCTGAACTACACCTATATATTTTCATATTGCATCTGGTGCCTCATGGACAACAGAATCTCTGTAGATGTGACAAAATCAGGCCCAGGGCCAGTTTAGAGGAGAAATCAAGGTTTATTTCACACATTAAGGATCTTCAAAGGTGGGCTATGGGAATACCCATAAAAGAGTAATCAACCTGATGATGCAGTCTCCTTATGCAAGTCTTTTTGTGATGCCTGCTTCATCCTTAAGTTATTTTACATTTTCATGTGCACATGACCAGAATTAAAAATGGTGAAGCCATGAAGTCTTGCAGAACTAGGAACTAGCTGTGACAACAGGAATTCAGTAACTAGTTAATTTAGTGATCTTGAAAGATTTCTGAATAAGTACGGCATAACTCCAAAACGTATACATCATGGATGAGAAGGGCATCAATACTGAGTTTCAACTTCAAATATAGAATCTGAAAATCAACGTAAACCCCAAACAATCATGACAGAGAGACCAAAAACAATTACAGTTATAGGGGCTGGAAATGCAATAACAGATCTCACCATTTTTTGTTTCTCCTGGAGAGAGAATGTTTGAAGAGTTAATGGATGTAAAATCGCCAACTGCTGCTGGAATTATGACAGAGACTGCTTGGTCAAATGCAGATGTATTTCAGAACTATCAAGAAAAAACTTTTTTTAAAAAAAAATACTGCCAATGGTAAGACAATAAGGATATTCTGCTTGTTCTCTAAGATGGTCACATAAAGTTACATTTCCACTGAACTTGTTGATCTGGCCAAAGAGCACATTTTTTTTTTTTATTTGTCTTACCTCCACATACTTTTCATATTCTTCAACCCAAGGGTATAGGTTTTTTGGGTCCATTCTAACTAAACTATAACCTGAATGTACAAAACTTGCAAGGCTGAATCAAAGAGTTGTGACAAGGCGCGATGTATGCTCACTTGTATATAAACTATATAAGCGTCCTTTAAATCAATCAAACTTGCAATAACCTTTTAAAAATCTGGATTTGTATCCTCTTTGGACAGGAAGGCAAATGACAGACATTCTACAGTTACAAAGGAAGTGCGGCAAAGGAAGATGTTAAAAAGAACCTTGATGGAGTGGAAAGTGGGGAAGGAAACTAGAACTTTTACAATAATAATTTCACAAAAAATTAACCGACATGTGACTGTTTTGGGACACTTCAAAGAAACGTTGTCCAGAAAATTATTGAAAAGAAGAAACATCAATTCAGTGATTAAATGGAGAAACCTAGACGGGAAGACAATACAGTAAATGAAAAACATATCTACATGAAAGTGGAAAAAGAGGAACACTGACGACAAAAGAAAAGAAAATAAAGAGAAAACAGTGTTGTATTGAGTGATAAAGAGGTAGATAATGAAAGTCAAACAGAATCCCAAATCCTCCAAAACAGAAATGTGTTGTGTATGCCAAACAATTTACGTTGAAAACATTTATTATACAGACAGCACTAACCAAAGAATGGGCCCATTGTGACAAATATGGTCACTGGGTCCAATTAAAGTACTGTACAATATTACTAGAAAGAAACACCATTCCTGTGTTCCTGTTGAAGCAACAAAATTTTATTACTGTTAAACCATGACTGTGTTTATTTACCAGTTCATTGTATACTTAATGTTTGAAGGAGTATTGATGAATTATAGATGTTGACATTCACGTTCATAAATATTCCTTTGTAAAAGTGTGTGTTCTATCTATTTTATTTTGTAATACTGGATTATTCTATCTGAAATACTTAACATACAACAGGCAAGATTTATTTCAAACTAAACGAAAGCTCCTAATGTCAACGAGCAGACAGACTGCTCACTGTCCTTTTCTGGTTCTAGAATAGTCCATTGCAGCAAAATCTCTGTCGCCTACGTCCAATATTTGCAATATCAGGTTTTAATATTTCTAAAACAAATAAAAAGTAGGAGCTCTTGTATACATGTATTTAAAGATACGTGATTTCCAAACTTTACGGAACTATTGTGATTATCAAAGATGGTGAACTACATCACATCTAGTCCTACATCAAGTAAGACCTCGACGCTGATATTTATGTTTTGGAGTAGCACTAAAACATAAATAACATGTGATACGTCTTACATTGTAGGACTAGTACAACTCTTGCTAATAAAGCGATCCCCAAAATGTTTGAAGAAAGATTTGCAAGGGTCACTCTACATGAAAGTAAAAATATGCTGCTAGCAATACAATTCTTGGTTTAAAAAATGAAGAGAGACAAAGATAGATCTGAAAAACATAACTTGCCTTCACATGCCGTCTTCTTAAGCTCTGCATTCAGTGTACTTAATGCGTTGAAGTTATCCACAGTGAACACGTGCTGGTGGTCTGATGCGATGAGCTGCAGTTCTGTCTGGGAAATGCCACTTCCAATCCCAATAGCGAAACTCTTGATGTTGGTTTGGTGAAGTTTAGCTGCTTCCGCCTTCGTCAGCGTTGGGTTTGAAGACTGACCATCGGTCATCACAATAAGAATATTTGGAACATGATCCCTTTCTCCAGCAGGTTTGGTAAAGCTGTGGTTCATGATGTATTGTATAGCTTTGTCTGTGTTCGTAATGCCGGAAACGTATGGAATGTTGTGAATGGCGTTTAGCAAGCTCGCATTGTCATGGAATCTGTTCATATCGAACTCGTT
>JAECUM010090656.1:237500-277881 GCA_016617855.1 Megalonaias nervosa
CCTATAGGGAAACACTGCTTACATTCAGCAATGCAAGAGAACCTTTATAAGATGTGTACCTAATATCGTATGCAATTATGGTGTCATACATAGAAGAGAAACTATTTATATTGTTCTTACTACCTTTGAAAGAAGTAATCTTTCTCTTTCAATTACTAACTTTAAAATTTCAATATATCAAACGCACCAATTTGTTAAATTTTACCATTTCTTTATTGGATGAAGGTGGTCACAAACTTATGTTACCAATATAGCGTCCTCTGTGTTTAACACGAGAAATAATGTAACAAGACCTAGTTTAGAAACGTCTAGACATGTAAAGTACCCAGATATGATTATCACTCGCTGTTGGAGACCACTTTAATAACTATCCAGTATTATTCTGGCATGATCAGCTAGTAGTAATAACATTACGGGATTCTGGCTCAGAAACCATATCCCTATAATACAACCATTTTTTTATTTTTTTTTTATAGCATTTTAAGGCTTCTATCGAGGTGAAAAAAATTGTCCAGACCACCCCCTAACTACCTCATCGATGCGATGTCACTGTCATCAATTTATGTTTTAGGATTATTTATAAAATGTTATTTATCATTGCGTTAGATAAAATTATTATAAATATTATTTATCATTACGTTAGATAAAATTTCATTAGATTTCATCACCAATCATCAGCGTTTCAACTGTTGAGATTAAAAATATTTCATTATTACTATAATAAAGACTAAACTTTACTCTACCACTAACACATCGACGAGATTCAAATAAATCTTTTATCTGTGATTTGTTAAGAGGATATTTTTTATTAATAAATTATACCTTTGATCGATCAAGGTCAATAGTGATTTTAGTATATTTATGTTGACTAACAGGGTTATGAAAGTTATCAAATCCTTCCAATAATTCGCTGTTTAATTTCTCAAGAAAATCAAAATAATCACTGTCACCAGATCTAATCAAAGATAATTTTAATCTACTTTGTAAAAATCCAATTCCGCTAAAGCATATATCAGATGTTTCATTTTTAAAGTCAAATGTAAGCGGTTTACCGTCTTTCATTAAATATTTAATTTTATTATTGTAACTGTTTTCGATTGTTACTTTATCAAGCATTATATAAATAATTCACACAAAATTTCATACCCTATAATAACGATTTAGTCACCAAGTATAATATCAAGTATAGATATATCATCGTTACAATACCCAAGCGCGAAAGTATCTACTCCATTTTCACAATAACATTTGTCATCAAAATTACTTAATCCACTTTTAAAAATAGCATTTGTTTCAAGTTTATAATGATTTGTTCGAATGGCTAATGATCGTACAAAACTAATACCCCCATCGAGTGCATATTTGTAATCATCAAATTCGAAAAATTTCTTAACGTAATCCCGTGGTAATCCTTTTGCTTTTTTCGTTAATTTATCATTATCTAGCAACACGGCGTACATTTTACTTCGTAGCCCAATAAAATATTTAATGATATTAGAGTTCATTTCATCTTTGAACTTACCAATTACTTTTTTATTTGTTTCATCATGAAATTTACTTTCTCGTGCATAATCAGAAAGATCATAGAAATGCCTGTTATCGTATATGTCTAGATAAACATCGTTGTTAGCACAGTCAACTCTATCTATTTCATAAACCAACGAATCAGTATCAGTAAACAACAATTTGCTAGATGGCCATTTATTTTTAACAAAATTGTAATGAAAATCGTATGTAAGTGTGCAAATTTCTGTCGATCTATGAAGAGCACATTAATTTTGGCAGGTGAACGATTAATTAGATTTCTGGGACCGTGGCGTGTTAAATCACCATAATGCACGGATTTATAATGTCTGTGTCATGAGAGGAGTGATTCGTTTATTTAACAAGTTAGACAGACTGGGAGGATAGGGTTAACTTCGCTCTTGTATCGGAATTGTCAGATTTGAGATCTTCCAGAATCAGTTATTTGGGAATCTCGAGGTCACGCAGACTACAATTTTGGCGCCGAGCTACAAAAGGCGGGAGATATATTTAATCCGGATTGGTTACGCTAAATAAGGGGCGTGATTCCCACACGAGATTTCTTGTTTTTAATATATCCCATCGCAAAATTTTAGTCAGTCTACGCTTTTCTGCAAGAGAAAACAAATGTAGGAGACTCCGAGTTTGAATTTAGAAGAAATTCACTCGTAAAATAATTATCCAAGAGATCGGATGTCTGGAAAGTCGACGGACACGATTTTGGCGGTAGAAGCGAGCGAAGCTTGAAAGCAAAAAGGTGAAATAGCTCCACGTTACGTATCCACGTACCTACCTATCGAAGTATCTATGTATCCCGTACTTACATATCCACCTACCCACACAAAGTTCGAGGGCCGAAAGAGGCGAGACAATAGAGAGTTTGGAGAAGGGAAAAGTGGAAAGGACCAAGACGAACAGTCACAGTGAAGTTGGAGAACAGCCATAGTAAAGTTGGAATGAATCGGAAATAAGCAGGTTATGAAGCTGTACAAGGCAATGACTTCGATTGTTCACTCGATTCTGTGATGAACTAATTCTATCATTTAAAACAGATCGGCTATTTATATAAGTATATTTGTGTTTTGAAATTCGGTGAATGATTTATTTCAAAAAGAAGTGTATCTTCCTAATGTAATGCATTATGACGGTTGTTTATATAATTGATTAAATTGTTTTTTCATGTACGGGGGCTCGTGTCATTCTGTTTTATATATCTGCTCAGATCTCTATCTATTCCACCTATAAGTTTCACACTCTATATTAATATTTACCCGATCCGGGCAATAACACCGAAGGCAATAACCCTCTAGATAACGATAACTCAATTTCCAGTACAACCCACCCCCCAACAAAGTGGGGACTTTGTGGCATCGTACATGAGCCATTTTGATGAATCTAGCACAGATGCTCCAACATAAATCGGTTTATTAAGTTTTAAATTTGTTTTTCGTCGTTGTATCGCGACAAGATATTCATTAAAAATTTTAATATTAACGAAACCATCATCTGACACAAGTTTATTTCTACGATCCACATCATTAACTAACTCAATATTTACTCGTTTTCGAATATTTTCCATTGTTTTTCCAAAGACTGAGTTGTTCATTAGCTTAAAGAAATCTTTTTCAAAATCGTTCTTAGCTACAGCCCTTCTAGAAGTATTTGAGTTAATATAACCTTTCATCCATGGTGCTTGATTAAACTTTAAAACTCGATGAACTTTTCTTAAAATAAGACCAGCATCTACCGCTTGTTTTAGAACTTTATAATGCATAACATAATTTCGTTTATCAAGTAAATTTGAAACAAGTTTATTTGCAATCCAACTTTGTCTTGGATATGCTATTTCCTGCTGTTCTCGAGACAATACATTATAATCTATTATCATCGACTCCGCACAGAATGGGTAATCGTTATGTAATTTATGTAACTCAACAGGATAATCAAGATCAACTTCAACGAAGTACGAAATATTATCCGGTATCTTTTTTCAGTTTCCGCTAAAAACTGATCTGGTGGAATCTAGCTAAATCCACCAAACGGCATTAGCTCCGACATTGCATAACCATATAAATTATTGTATCGAGGTAGCTAATAAACTTTATTGGCTGATCAGGATTATAATTTTCATGTACTTTTTATTTGCCACAGAACACTTTTTCACAATGACACTAATACCACCTCGTATACCTTTTTCACTAAAGTTAAACATATCAACATCCGTTAACAATTCCAACTCGATGTTACTAAATTTTAACAAAGCATCCCAAGAAAGCACAGAAGAAGAATAATACCAACAGGGATCTAACCCATAATTGTTATAACTTACTCGACGGAAACTTTCAAATACGTCAGCCAACAATAACACATCAGTTTTCAAGTACAAATCATAATAATCACCAAATGTTTTACAATCGAATTCTTTCCAAATACTTTGTTCGTATTTGTACTCTTTATCTGATATATTTTTATTTTTCAATTGCGAATAAAATTTATCTTTGTCGGGCAAAGAAGTTGCATGAAATTTACTCCAATCATCGAGATACTCGTATGGAAAAAACTCCTTTTTGTGTTAATAATTTTGATTTGTCCTTAAAAGATTGTTTTCAGTTATAAAAATCATTACCAGCTTTTACGGCATTGTTTGCCAGTACATCCAACGGAAATAATGTAAACTGTAAACTATCAATGAAACGCAAGTTACCTAACGTCACCGACATATATTTTCCAAAATTATTTGGGATGCATTTGATAACGTTATCGAGTTTTAAACGATTTTTTACATAAGGATCACCAAAAGCTTCTACGATAATATGACTATCATATCCTCGGAAATTGTGAATAACAACTGGAATAAAATCTGGAGCATGAAATTTTAGATTACATTTATCATGATCGGCTCAACGATCTTTACCTGTTATGTGACAATGATCATATACTTTTTTGTTATCAAGTTCTTCACTTAAAGGTTTTTCACAAATATGACAATATTCCGCTTTTTCATAATCATTTTTTTTTTGTTCCTCTGTTAGTTTTATCATTGGTGTAACTATTTTTAATCGATCAAATATATAATCAACTTCATCAATTAATTGTTTTAGAAGCCAAACAGCTGGATTTTTATCTCGATATAATTTTATTGTTTTTGATAAACTTTGATCAACCTAACATACTACTTTATAAGCTACTCCACATGAGATATGATTTTGTATTTTTCTTGTACTTGATTTATTAGGATCATTTTCAACACCAATTACAGGTTCTAACAGGCATTCGAAATCGGCGTAAACAACAAAAGGTATCATTAACTTATGATAGTGATTAACAAATTTTAATATTTTAATTTTTTCACTCGGCATTTTTATTCGCTGTATTTCCGAACAATATTGTTGATGTTTTTTGTAATCTTTCATCGTCGGAACAGTCGTGTAAACAACGGTAACAAAAGTATTTTTTATTTTTTTATTACCGTATTGTTTACAAACCAACCCATTAAAATTTTTAATCCAATCGTAATGGTTTTTGTAAAATAACAAGTTTATCGTTGATTGAGAAGCTTTTTTCTGAAATATATCTCGGATACATATTTTCTTCATCCTCTAAACCGAACTCGTTAACTGAAATATTATTTTGTTTTTCAAATGTTGTTATTTGATTTTCAGTAACTGGGAAATTAATTCCGGTAAAGTTTAATTTTGACACATGATCAAAATATTTTTCAACTCGATCAGCATTTTTTCCAGCTGGAAACATCGAAGAAAGTATAGCCTATTGGAAACATTTATTATAACGGTTTTTAACGTTAATACAACATTTTTTATTTTTAATCTTTTGTGGAAGGTCAATATACCCAACGCCGTCAGTGCCGCTACCTGGTAACACGTTATATTTCATTGTTTGAAATAAAATTTTAATGATCTTTTCAAATTTCCAGCCGGAACCGGATTGGGTAAATTCTTCTATCTTTTTCCAAATTTCCTGATTTATTTCATTAGCTAACGATGAAAGGTTAGTTCCAATAAAAACGCGCCTAGAATTAGCTGTTATATAAGGATCAGCAGCTTCATCATTGGATGAATCTTCTGTTATATGTAATTTAAAAAGAATTACATGATATTGTACTGACAATTTAATACTTTTGTGTTTTTTAAGTTCGTTCATCACTGTTGTTTGTAGTACATGATAAAGATTTGTTGCTGAAAAATTTGTTAAAACAACTTGTTTATCAAATCGGTAACTGTTATCAAATCCGGCAAATGCTGTTGCTACTTTTATTGGTTCTAGTACAAGCCTTTTTTAGCGATACCTCTCAACGACAACATTATATAATACCTAATTGATATATTAAAAAATAACAATTAAACAAATGGATTTCCTATAAGTATAATGACACAAAATTTAACAATGACTAAGTCATCATTGACAGGTGCAAACGTACAGGAGCGTTATCATGTACATCCCATGTATAATTTATACGGGGGAAATATTTTAGGGTCTGTGATAAACATCTACAATGGTATACCATTTGGTAAAGCAACACCAGCTGGTTACAAGATCAGCGTAAGATCGGAAGTAGATACCGAACGAGTTGAAAATTTAAAAAAAGATTTTATCTATACGTTATTTTGTGGTGATATCCCAGAGGGACAACGCGTACATCATTTTAATGGTTCAATTGCTGATGATAACATTGAAAACTTGTCATTGGAAGATGAGTTTCAACCTCACCCAGTGTTTGATTTATACGAGGCTTCTGATAAAGGAATCGTTCGAAGAAGAAAAAATAAAAAGGTTGTAGGTTCTATGGCCAACATGGGATACATTATTGTAGGCGTTAGAGGAACACTAATCGATCAGGTTCATTGTTGTAGCCATCGATTTGTTTATGAAGTTTTTAACGGCCCTATACCAGATGATTTGGTTGTAGAGCCTATCAACGGTGTAAAAACAGATAATAGAATAGAAAATCTTGAATTTGTTACACCAAAAGAAAATGCACGACGAGGACGAGGTGATGGAATTAATTTTAGATGTCCAGCTAAACCTATAATCGCGGTAATTGCTGATACAGATGACGAACTAAAATTTCCGTCAATATCAGCTGCTGCTAGATACTTCAATATTAACCATTGAACAATAAAATATGTTGCGGATGGAATAGCTAAAACAGCAACATCACAAAAAACGTTCGAAAGGATAACCTTCTTTTACGATGAGTAATCGTCAACAGTGACTTTGTCGCCAACGACGAAGTCGTCGACGATGATCTATTCTAATATTTTCTCAAGTTCCTCACGACTAATACATATATGGCACCATAGCATGATATCTTCAGCATTATAAATAACATTGTCATTTCTTTCATCTATCAATCGTTTTTTCTCATAGTTCGTCAACAAAAGTTTATCACTTTCACCACGTACTAAAAATAGTTTAACTGAATTTTTTTTGCCTGCTAATACTTTTTACGGCTTCTTTTAACGTGCTAAGGTTATAAATCCTAATTCGCTCGATAGATTTTATTTTTTTCCATTTTTTTTTTTTTTATTTACTTAAAGTTACATAAAATTATATAATGAGCCCCCTAGAGAAATTGAAATATATTTATGATACAGTAGACGAAAATCAGTCATTCTGGAGGCTGATAAACTGTTTTAAATATCAAATTTACTCATCGACAGAAAAAAATAAACTTTGATTTCATCTTTGTTAAGATATTTAATTTGATGAAGATTTCTGATGATCGCAGGCGGTATTTAATATTGTTGTGCAAACCTGTAAAATGTAAATCTGTTTTACACAGTTGCGAAGAAATTTATAAAAATATTTTTTCTCAGTATTAATTTCCAAAGACGAAGTTGTCGACGATGCAATTGATCTAGTTGGTATCCAACTATTAAATTTATCAATATATCCTCTCCACTTGACAAGACTTTTATCGCCACGCTTTTTTATCATTCGTTCTTGTTCAGTTTATTGTAGCTCCTGTTTCGTAGAAACTACAGACTACTGGTTCACCTGCTAGATCTTTTAACGCATACGTTACAGGTATTGTTATTAAAACTTTATCAACGATAAATACCTCTTCACTTCAGTTCGGAGTAAATCCTTTTTCAAATATTCTCTTATTTAACGAAATTCGAACTCGATCACCAACTTTAAATTTATGTCTGAGATACATATTTTCATTCGCTAATATTGGATTTTTAATTGCATCGTTCGGTGACATTTTAATGGTTCTGTGTTTTGTATTATTATACTTGTTGATAATTTGCTGAAGATCATCTATATACCTATTAGTGTTTCTAGCTGACAAATGTTTATGTATAAGCTCGTTTAACGTTCGGTTAAATCTTTCAACGATAACACTTTTTCCTTCGTTTCCTGTAACATATTTTTTTATTTTGTTTTTCTCTAGAAACTTCTCAAGTTTATTTTTAAAAAAACTCTGCTCCATGATCTGTCCAAATTTTATTAGGTTTTCTTTCAGTGCTTGTTATAATCTGCTCTAGCGCATTGGTTATTGATATTCCTGTTTTATCAGCAACAGGTACACTAAGTACGTACTTACTAAAGACATCTACGACGTTAAATAAAAATTTATTAACATCATTAAAATTAGCGAAATTTGACATATCAACTAAATCTATCGCCCAGATATCATCAACGGCGTTCGCGACAACCTTACGCCGCTGAAAACTTTTTTAGGCTTGTGTAGCTCTGATGCGAGATCATCGTATAATTCTCAGAGACAAAGTTTATACTTTGTTCCAATTATTCCTTGTTCTAATCTTCTATCGAATCGTTCTTGTATATTTACAGGTTTCATATCTTTAAGCTCATCTAATATTATCTTATCGCAGCCATGTTTATCTTGTTCGTTATCACGATAACAAATATCATGGCGCATTGCTATTGCATCAACAGCATTATAAGGTTCCTTTCCTGGTAGCGGATTATCGTTTTCATCTAGTTGTTCATGAAACGTATTATAAGGACCAGTATATTTATGTCCTGGTAACGCCCAGCCGCCTTTTGGTTTTGGTAACTTACCAATAACTTTATGTATATCAATTCCAGATCCAATTATTTCTCTGCTATTGCAGTGTTGACAGTACGTAATAATTTTATCTTGTTCGATACAAAGATCCTTATCACAACCACAATTGCACATTATTTATTATTTTAGTCATTGACTAAAATAACTCTATCATTACAACCACCATATCCCGTCAGCGGAGTTGCTAACGACGTTGTTTCCGTCATTGGTGATTTCAATTGTGATAGGGCAGTTGATGAAATAAATACACTTTGTTTCTTCTACCACAAACTGTGCAAATTCCCTTCAACATCATTCTAGTATTTTTTGTAGTTTCTATTTTTTCCTCTTTGTTAGGCGTTCTGGTTTTACATTTGAGGCAGTACGTTGTCGTTTGCGATTGTGGCTGTGTCATTGTGATTATATTCGATTGCCACACAAAATTTACAGCAATATCATCATTATTTTTGCACGGATACCTGTCAAATTGTAAAATAAACTTTAAAAAATCGGAATCCAATACCCCTGACGCTCTCAGAGATTGTGGCATTTCTTTTATAAACATTACGCAATAATAACCACAAGCTAATGTTCCAACAGGTTGTAGTTAATTAGACGAGTAATTTTTTGTTTTTTGTTTTTTGAAATCTTTTAAAAATATATTTTTATAAAATCACTCGGAGGAAGTCCAAACGAATGAAATTAGTTGTTATCGTAAACAGCAACCCAATGAGTACCAGATCCATCGTTGAAATTTTGTATGTTTATGATACAAGAACCACCTGCTGGTACGACATCAAGTTCATCTTTGGAAAATACTTCATGAAATTTATTGTTGGCGTTGGATTTTATTCTTTCTAGTATATCGAAATTGCTCAACGCGACGGCTTTGCCGTTAGTCACAGACATCACCGTAGTCTGGTTCCCGGTAATGTCATTCCACGTCCTATCCCTAATAGACCTGTAAGCAGACTTCCGGCTGCTCCCGCTAACAGCGGAAGTAATGGAAAAATTCCTCTTTGTTTCTTTGCTCGAGGACGTCTCGTGGTCATCTTTTGTTTCAGCCGATGTTAATCTTTTCTTAGCTGGCATTATATTATTATTGTCACATAAAACTATCAACGGTGATCATCGGTAGATCTGTTTGATACCGTCTCCAGATGTTGTTTTTTTATTTGTTTCTGTTATTGCTCCTGATGCTGCTGCTAGTCCTATTCTTCCTAACACCGGTGGAATCTTTGGAAGAACAGTACTAACTATAGTTGAAAGTGCTGGTCTAAAAAATCCACCATGCTTTGACATAGCTGTCACTTGTGCAACGGAAAGTTTAAAACAAACGATTTTCCTGCTGCATTTTTTTTTTTTTTTTTTTTAATCGAGTTTGTTAATCTGCCTTTGAGTTAACATTACTTTAACAGCTGTTCTTGATGTAGCTGCTGTTGTTTGTATTGTCAAAGAAACAAAATTTCTCTTAGAAACTGCCGCTGATAATTTTTCAACTTGTCCTTGTGTTAGGTATACCTCTCTGGTTGTATATTTAGTTTTCATTATATCAATTTTGTTAGATTAAACTTTTACTGTCATTCTTCCTTTGAGTCCGTCGATTATTAAGAATCGATCGCTAAGAACGAATGCAAATACGTTAAGATTAACTCCTGGAACCTTTCCAAAAGTCCAAGTTACCTCTACTTCCGCTGTAGAATTAACGTCTCGATCGGGGTGTTTTGACACATCAAAGGATAATATTGGATAAAGCGTACGAAGTTCCTCAACGTTAATCTGCGATCCGCTGTCGGCGTCTTCATATTTTTGCATTGCTTTCATGAGGTATGTATAAGCTCTAGTAACATTTTTATCAGCGGCAGGGTTAAAATTACATTTGGTTGCTCGTTCTGGACATTGTATAGAATTTACTTTAATAAATGTTCTTCTAACATCAGCGGTAACATGGCCGTCTCTAGTAGCAACGTCGAAAATGGCGTTGTTTTGGAATTGACTACAACGAATATATGCCTTGGTAATTGTCCACTTGGAGTTGCTGTAATACGCCAGGTATCATTTGTTATACCAATAGGAACAGATGTTTATAAATTTTATGCTGTACAAAGTAAATCTTTTTCGTATACGCTTCTAACATTGCGTTAAGCGCCAATTGTTTTTCAAATCGATGGAACAATTCGAGGCATCCACAATGCTAACCTTGAGATCATAAATTTTCTATCTCCTACACCAACACGAATAAGACAATTACTTTGATCCGCTCGATCAAAAATTATAGTATGTTTGACTCCTCGAAAAACTTTATGATAATCGCGACAAAATCCAAATATTGTGCTCAACGGTAACATCATCGTTATTAGTTGTGATTCTTCCGCAAGCGCTTTTCGTTTAGCATATCCCTCGTTGTAACGTACCTGTCGTAGATTTGTAACTGCTAATCTTATCGAGTCTCCAATATCAGCAGCGTTATTATCAGCAGGATTTGCTCTTAAGTTATTATTGTCTTCGCCAGCACCACCAGCACCAGTACCAAATTCATTTCCAACAACTTGTCCTAATCCCATGTCCTTGAACCACATCATATTAGTTGCAATCGATTTCGAATAATCATCGCTGAAAGAAACAATATTTAATATCGTACTTGCAACTGGTAGCCAATTATCAATATCTTCGACAGTTTGATTCGCTAGAAGATATGGTGCACTCTTAAACAAGCTCCAGCCATTATTTACAAGACTGACCTCTGCTCCAGCTGCAACATCAGTGCCATCAAGTTGGATTATTTTACTACGAACCTCCAGCATGGCTTTTTGAGGTAGTAAAAATACATCCTCATGACGAGTATTAAAAATTCTCTGACCGGCCATATCTGGTTCATTAGAATTTTCCTCGACATATTCGATGTATTCTCATTCCGCTGCTGATCTATCATCATCATAACTCTCACCAAGATCAAGGTAGTTTTTGACGGATATTATTTATTTTTTAATTGGCACATAAAATTGTCGTCGATGGGAATTAAATCTACTGGTTGTTTTATCAAAAATACATCATCGTTGACTCCAAGTTCGTCACGATGTTTATCATTATATTCGTTTAACAACTCATATTTATCCTGTTGTGGATTAATCGTGTAGATGTAAACTCGGTGGTAGTTAAAGTTTTTGTTGAGTAAGAGATTTAGCAAAAGATTTGTCTTACCAGAACCTGTACGACCAACTATAAGATAATGACAATCTGGAAGTTCATTGTTATGTTTATGCTTGATTAATCGTTCGGTATCAAAATGTTGTTATATATATATTTTGTATGTTATACATAATTTTATGTTGTATAATTTACATAATGTCATATTACACAAAATTAGGAACAACTTTATCAGGGTTAACTTCCGCTGATGAATCATCTACAACAACAATTGATACATCAAATTTCTTAAAAGACTGGTGACATAATGACAGGTATTTTATTAATGTCGAATCAGCGAATAAAAGGTCTTGAAGTAGATTATCCACCACCTAATGTTGATCTTACTCAAGCTGTAAGTTATTCACAATTGCTAGCGATTGATAATAATATGTTATCGCTGACAAGAGGGACGTTGAGCGGTAATTTAGACATGGCAGGGAAAAAAAAATAATAAACCTGGAAACAGCTTATCCGCCAGCAAATTTGAATCAAACACAAGCTGTAAGTTATTTACAGTTGAAATACGTTGATGAAAATAAACTTAATAAAACAGGCGAAACAATTACTGGAGATCTAAGTATGTCGGGAAGAAAGATAAACTTGGAAACAGCTTATCCACCAGCAAATTTAAATCAAACACAAGCTGTAAGTTATGCTGATTTAAAATCCATAGACGATAAAAAGCTCGATAAATCTGGTGATACAATGACAGGTACGCTAGATATGGCAGGGGAAACAATAATAAACTTGGAAACAGCTTATCCACCAGCAAACTTGAATAACACACAAGATGTAAGTTATCTACAGTTAAAATACGTCGACGATATTAAATCAAGTAAATCTGGTGGAACGATGACCGGGAACTTAACAATGAGCAATACCGCAAAAATAAATGGATTACCAATAACATCACCTCCATCTGATGATACTGATGCTGTAAGTTATGCTCAACTAAGGGGAGCACTAACGCCGTACTTGAAATTATCCGGCGGAATGATGGCCGGATCGATTGAGATGGGAGGTAGGTTAATATATAATACACAACTTGATAATACAACCTTGGCAAACGATGATTGGCTCACAAACGTTAGATTTGTTAAAAATAATTTCGTTAAATTATATGGTGGAACGATGACGGGTACGTTAAATTTGGGATCTAATAAAATTGCTTCAACGTACACTTCAACAAATTCGGAAGATTCAACTAATACAGCTTACGTTGATTCCAGAGATATTGAAATAACGAATAATATATCTGCGTATATAACAGCGAATACGTTGAGTATAACTGGAGGAACGATTGTAGGAAATATAAACATGGGATCTAATAAAATTATTTCTACGGCTGTTCCATCATCTTGTAGTGATTTAGTTAATAAAACATACGTCGATAGTTTATCTGGAAGTGGTGTAAAACGAACATAAAATAATGTTGGGTTTATTCCTAGTTTACCAGAAGCAGTAACAGAGTTGGATTTGTTGCTAGTGCATCAACACAATATCCTGGAAACAATCCTAATCAAGCTTTTTTATTCACATCTGGAGTAACATTATCTGGCTGCTCGGAATGGACCACTAACGGAGAAACGTCAAACTTTTGGCTAAAAATACAATGCCCGTATTCTGTAGCAATATGGCAGTTTCATTTGCGCGGACGATTAAATTCGTCTACTTGGAGGAGCATGACGAACAAATATAAATATTTTAGGATATTTGTCAATCTTGCTGCAAGTCCGTTTCCAGGATTAACATCATTTCAAAGATACTCACTAGATGATCAAATTTAATCTAATGTTGTTAAATAATGTCAGAGCCACCGATCATAACAGTTACTATAGAATTTCATGATAACTTTTTTAATCTTAAAAAATCTATTGTTTGGTATGGTGATGATAAAAGTGAAGAAGCAAGAAAAAAAATCCAATCTTTTAAAAATACATTAGATATTCCTAAAATTGTTGATCTAACTTTAGATTCAGTTGAGTTAGAGTCGACGGATACCGAACGTAATTTTATCGTTGTTGCAAGTATGAGAGGACCTCAATTGATTGTTACGACCATGTAGTTTAATTACATGTGTGTTAAAATTTGAATTCTTTCTATTTCATTTTTATTTCATTATTTTAATTTTTATTGTGATGATGATTATGTTCGCAGGGTCTGACATTTTGATAGAAACATTGTGTTTATTTAGAACGTAAATGTGACTCGCTTGAGCACGATTTTTGCATGACAATTTGTCGATTCAAGTAAACAGTCGGCAAAAGCTATGTAAATGATTGGTTGTGACCATGGTCATTTCTAATAATACTTGTTGACATTCTGTACTGCGATGGCGAGATTTCAAAATCGCTGTGTTCTTCGTGCGTGTACATGAAATGACGTTTTAGTTCGCCTTAAATACTCAGGTACCTGCGAAATAGTCTAGAGTCATATTTTAACACCATAGAGAGAGTCACATTTTAACATTTTATAGAGTTTCTAATACCTTGAGAAGAAGGTATTCTTTTGTGCTGGAAAGAGTTGTTCGTTCGTACGTCTGTAGAACGACTGTAGAACGACATGTGTTTTGTTATTGATGATAGCTGCACTTCATCTACCTTTTAAATAATAATTATTTTCCCTGGAAAACTATACAACCGGCTTTGGACAAAGACAATTTGTGAAATTAATTCTAAATTGGAACAGAACAGTAAAAATTGTGATTCACAGTGAAAATTCTGGACATTTGTGTAAAACCTTCGTCTGACGTCATCATCCGCCATCTTGGAACGGAATTGAGATTCAGACTACTTCAGTTAGAACTGTTTATTTACAGGACTTATATGTTTATCACAATTCGAGGACACATTTTTGGATTTTCATCGCAAATCGTTAAGTCTTATTTCATATATTCATCTTTTCACCGTGTTTTCTAGGGAAATAAATTATTTTTGTTAAAACTTAAAAAGCTTGTTGTCTTCGCTCTTTTCTTTATGTTACTTTAAACGAGCCGATACGTAACATGATAAAAGCACTAGATAACTTTGATAAAATAACTAGATACTGCCATCCCGACGATTGTCTTAGCGAACAAAATGAAATTGAAAATATACTAAAATAAAACATTACTTGAGCTTGACAAAGAAAATGTTGATCTAATAGTGGAAGCAAATTTGATAAACGCACGAGCTTATGGCGGGAGAACTCAGGAAGAAAGACGAGTAAATGAAAATCATAATCGTCTTAAAAGACTAGCGGAGGCTAAAAAATGAAACTAAAAAAAATAAATTAAATAATATTTTTTCAAAGCGAGAAATTTTTAATCATCTTAGAATGTTCTACTACGACAAAGAAGCTTTAACTAAGATAGTTAATTTATCAGATGATTCGGAATTGATAATT
The DNA here is from genome assembly GCA_016617855.1 of Megalonaias nervosa. NCBI lineage: Eukaryota > Metazoa > Mollusca > Bivalvia > Unionida > Unionidae > Megalonaias > Megalonaias nervosa. The sequence goes on from JAECUM010090656.1 coordinate 252,637, forward strand.
AAAGTGTATTCCAACGTAACCATACCTATGACAGTTGATATCGCAAATTTTGATCTGATTATCGTTAACAAATCTCTAGCAATAATCAAAAATCTCAACAAGGAAATTGATAATTTCAATGATAATGAGAGAGAAAAGTTTTTCAAAGATGTTGAAACAGTAGATCTTGAAAAAATATATGGTTACCACGATATTAGTCAAGAAGATGATGTTCCATTGCCATCGCTCCAGCGCTCTAGACAACTGTCGCTGCTAACCTACTTGGACGAAGTTGAAAAAATATTTACAAAACCATACGAAAAATTATTGTTAAAATTAAATTCTATTAATTACCCTTATGTACTTAATGTAGAAACAATCAGAAGATTAATGCTAATAAATTTTACAGTCGCGTATGCAATTATCAGACAACACCTTGTTCTCAAAAATGTTACTTTAGATCAAATCAGCTTAGTACTCGGGTATATTGATGAAGTAAAAAAATTCTGTGTTGGTTTGATAAATAAAACAATTCTCTATAAATATCGCGTTAAAAACACGTTTAAATCATATAGCTGGTTTAAAAAGAGATGAGGTATTAACAGAAAAACGATATGTGGATACTTCGTCAAATGTTTATGACAAATATAGAGATGTTTCGGCTGACAAAAATGAGTTCCGTGATTTTCTTGATTCGACTGTTGGTATTAGAGTTTTTGAAATTAGGCAAAAAAATATAAAACAAATATTATATAATGAAGAAAGAAATAATCGACTTCAATCATATCTCCAGCGACATTCCAAAACGGGATCTTGATGCGCTAATGAAGTATTACAAATTTTATCACAAAAAATTGTGGTGCGTAAAAAAAATGTTATACGTACTACAGTCGAGTATTAAATGTTACGTCATATCTACCACTAGCTTTAACTACAGCTGGGATAGTTTTGAGTGGAGCATCATTAAATCCATTCCTGCTGATAATATCTCCATAACAGCAACGTTGAAAAAAATTGAGCCGAGATTTGAGATGAAGAAAAGTTCTTGTAAAAATGCGATAATAACATATAAAAAATTACTTGATGAAATAAGATCGTATTTGAGAGGGGTTAAGTATGATATGGATGATTTGATACGTGAATTTCGGATTGTTGATAGTATGTTAACTGACATTTTGCCAATGAGGGTTGGTGAGTATGAAAAAAATTATGATAAAAAGTATGGCGATGATGTTGTAAAATAATGAAATTGTATCTAACATTTATAAATAAACTTTACAAAAATAATTTTATCTAACATTTTATAAACAATCCTAAAGCATAAATTGATGACTGACATCGCATCGATGAGGTAGTTGAGGGGCGGTCTGGGCAATTTTTTCACCTCGATAGAAGCCTTAAAATGCTTTTAAAAATGGCTGTATTATGGGGATATGGTCTTTGAGCCAGAATCCGTAATGTTATTACTACTCAGCTTGATAATGTTAATAGGTACTTGATTAGGTGATTATCTAGTTCCCTCGATGCTCATAACAAATGCAGACAGGAATAAATAATCTGATGTGTCCGGCGAATAATAATAATAATAATAATAATAATAAATTTCAAAACCAAGACCAAATAGTATGAAAGAAGCTCAAGCAGATATCAAGCAATGCATGGAATACAATTACGTATGTATTACTGTGTCCTGCTACTAAATTAAGACTTAAGCTAGGTGATTCAACTTTAGTTGCGCTGACGCCAAAACTGGCTTCTAAGAATCTAGTTTTAATGAATACAACGAAGAATTCTTTAATCAGACCAAGTTAAAGAATGGTCATACGTACATAAAAGATGCTGTACAACCAGTCAAATCGTTTAGAATAACTATTATCAAGTTCTTTCCGCATAGATTTGCGAATGATATCCACGTCTATAGCATAGCGAATTTTCAGGTTAGCGTCATTAAATGTGACTAAAGGTAACCAATTCGTTTCGCTCACAAGTATTTCATCACCGTTAGAATCGACATAGAGCGTAACAAAATGATTCAATATTTTGTATTACAAAATTTAAAATCAGAATATTGACGTAAACTTAAACAGATATATAATTTATTCTTTAGGAGCCATTATGTCCTTGCAAGTTGAGGCATGTCTAAGGAAAACCTTGCTCATGAAGAACATATATTGAAGATCGACGCGTTGCTAATAACGGACCAACATTTAGAGTTAGCACCAACTCATATTGGACAAAATGGTGACGAATATGAATTGAAAATTAATTGCCATAAATGCCAGCTAATTTACTCACCGTGTTGTTTCTGTTTGCTAGTGTGTTGTAAACAAATGTACCTTTTCCTGCTTGCTATCCTTTCAACACACAAGTACCAATACTACTGACGTCTTCTTTCTCCTAATCATGCAGATGCACATGCAGTAAGTTAAAATACGTATTGAAATATTTCTAAATAAAAATTAATGTTTGAATTACTGATGGAGGAATATCAACGCAAGTGAAAAAAAGGTACCAGTACGTTTAATGCGTTTTTAGCCAGAAAAGAATACGTTGTATAGAATCTTTCAAACGCTGAACCAGAATACTTTTAAATATATTAACTGAGGCGAAGGGGAAAAATTCATTGAACTTTTATTTCATATTGTACGTACCAAGTATGGACAGGAAATAAATGAAACTAAACGATAGGGTAGAATATTTAACACTTCATCTAAGTAGATGTCAGTCCCTCAGAGAAAACTCGTACATAGATTTGGCTAAATGAGTTAAAAACAAAAAGCTTATATCAATTTAGAAAATAAATATGATCACGTATCTTTAATGCGGTGGAATTGGTTTTTGATATTCGAAAGAAGACGCTGAAAGGCCATAAAATACAGTTTGGATAGATACAATTATAGGTTTTAAAAACGTCCGTTAAAATAGAAGGCATGGGTAAAACTGAACATGTATTGGCTGCGTCTGTAATTATGTACGAAGGAATAGAAGGAATGGGGGATGGAGAGAAGCTATCTTCAATATGCTCGAGCAAAGAAGAAATATTGAATGACGTGTTGTCATGATAATTATGTTTCGATATGGTGGACCTAATGATTACAAATATGAAAGTTAGGACTACGCTGGAGTTTTATTTGATAAAGATAAAGATATATTTTTTAAAAAAAGAAGAAAAAAAAAAGACTACAATAAAACTTGATTGAATGCTTCGAAAGACCAGAATATTTCTGGGAACACAAAACAATTATAGATCAGTGTAGACAACTCAGTATATATATAATGTCTGGAATTGGCTCAATTTTGACATTCAAATTTCTCACAACAATCAGAAGTTGGGTATATTATTTATTATAATCTTGGAACCATCATAGTAGTGATATGAGGAAATTGAGCTTCAGTGGGAAGTCCTGTGTTAAAATACCCTGAAAATGCATAGTCTCGAACAGGAAATTAACATGGGTATGACACTATAGTCTCAAACAGGAAATGAACATGGGAATCAGGAGGGAACTTAGTAACAGTATTCGAGTTGACCTTACTACGCGCTACTCTAGGTAAATATGGAAAATTCTATGTTAAATGTTCATAGCCTCAAAAAGATTTAAAGGGTCAAAAGGACTTAAATGATCGTGGTTTATAGGGTCAGAAGGGTTTATGGGGTCAAGATGAACAAACAGAGCATATTCTACACAAAGACAAAAAATATTTTTGGCAAGAGTGAAGAGTAAATCTTTACGAGGTACAGGAGCGGCCCCGAAAAGAGCCGTTTGGGTTCTTTTCTACTGGCAAAATTCTATGGAAAAACCCTAGTATATATGTATAGCCTCAACTTGTGGGAAAATCCTATGGAAAATTCTAAGTTTATATGTATAGCCTCAGGTTGCGGGAAAATCCAATAGAAAAAAAAACCTAGTATATATTTATAGCCTCAACTTACGGTAAAATCCGACAGACAAATTCTAGTACACATTTATATCTTCAACCTGTGGGAAAATTTTATGAAAACCCTTAGTATATATTTATAGCCTCAGTTTATGGGAAAATCTTATGGGAAAAAATCCTAGTATATATGTTTAGTCGCAGCTTGTGTAAAAATCTTATGGAAAACCATATATATATATATATATATATATATATATATATATATATATATAGAGAGAGAGAGAGAGAGAGAGAGAGAGAGAGAGAGAGAGAGAGAGAGAGAGAGAGAGATATATGCCCACTGTCTGTAGTACCTAGTCAAATGACATTTTGCAATCAAGATGAAACGATCGCACGATTCCATTGAGAGACGAAAATAAGAGGCCACTTCGTGAAATATTGCCTTGCATACGAGCTGAAGTCTTTAATCGAATCCATGCCAGCGAATTTGACGACAAAATCAGCTAACCTGAAGAGAAATCTACTCCAAGCCAAAGTCAACCAGTAGCACCAGAAAAGTATTACCATATTTGAGAGACGGAAAACCGCTCCTACAGAAACATTTTGAACCAACGGCTTGTGCTTATACGGTGAAGTTTAAGCAGTTCAAGTATCGCTCGAGAAGCAGAAGCTTTCACCACCGATATGTGGGATTCCTTGTTAACTACACTGAACGACGATATCAAACCAAAGAAAACGATCGTTTGTGACTTTTCATTTGTAACGGCAGTTTGAAGTCGCCCTTCTGGAGTTTGGCAGCCCGGCAGAATGGACACCTTCCAAAGCCTTTGATAAGATACAACACGCTCAGCAATCCAACGACCAATTTCATATCACCGATGGCAATGCTACACTTTACATGACCCACGTTTCCCCTCCAAAAGGGAACTGATGTAGAAATGTGTTATTGGTGAACGACATTACCAGCAGAAAACGTAGCATCGTCCAAATTAACAACACTCAAGACCAGATGTGTTTAGCCCAAGCCATCGTCGTAGACGAAAGTATGCATACAGGAACGATACCGCAGAATGGAAAAGAGCTCAGAAAAGCATTCGACAATCGGATCGAGCCAAACAACAAAGAGAAGCAGAACTTCCGTTACAGCCAGCTGGCCTGTCCAAAGACACAGCTTGTGGCATTCCTGAAATGCAAAACTGCAAAAAGTCTTAGTTCCACGCTACACGTTGAAAGTGTACCATCAAGTGGTGCGCTGATCTCTGGTATTCGAGGGCTCGATTTCCCAGGCGGCAAATACATTCACGTCTACAATCACGAAGAACATTTCAGTGCCATTACCAGTATCACCGGAGTCCTCATGGACATATGTCACGGAATTGTGTATATTTATTGTTTATGAATATTTGGAATAGAATATACTCGGGTTTCAATTCTGTGTACAGTGTTACCTGGGAGTGGGTTATCTATATCATACATTATATCGATGTAGTGAGTTCGGTTCACTCAATACTGCACGAGCGAAGTGCTTACGATGAGAAAACCGATTTTACCTTGAGTGCACAGGCCGTGCATTGCAACATAGCCAGAGTACATATAGGCTCATGGTACATTCAAACTACACATTACGGAAAGTCTTGTCAGTAAGCGGTCCATTTTACGGCGCAATATCTCCAGCTGTAGAGGTATGTGAATTGCATTTTCCTGTCTGTATTATATGATTGAATTGTTTTGTGCATTTATTCTGATATTTATTGTGCATTTTTGATAGTTCTGAACTGTGTAATACAATGATCGATTCTGTTATATTCTGTTTTCAAGTTCACCACGTTACAGCTCAACAGAAGGATTGTATTCATATTCACATTAATGTTGTATGAATTACTTCGCATACTTCACGTAAGTCATTGCTTGTTATACATGACCGTGTCAATGATATTACAGATTTAGATATCATATTTTCAGCTGCAAAGGGGTGAAGGACTGAAAGAAGTGAAGGGCTGAAGGAGTGACGGAGTGATGGAGCGATAGTGACAGAGCTATGCTGTATCTTTGTGTCTACACCGTACTGAAGGCGTTGTTTTAGCAGTGGTGCTAATTTGGGTTGGTATATACCCGGTGTGCTGCTGTCGGAGGTAATGTTGGCGCTGAGGAAGATAGTGGTTATCTCGTGGCGAGAGACCAAGGATTCGGGACCAACGGGTCTACAGGGAACAAGAGGTTCTACGGATCCTTAGGTAGACCGTGAGGGGCGGACCATTCGTAGTGCTCCTTGACCACCCGGCAGAGCGATGGGGCTGAAATTACTTTGTGGTTATGAATCGGACGCCACAAGATATGTCCCAATTTATATTAAATCAGATGTCACTATTTGAGTGAAAAATATTCATTCTGCATATGAAACAAGTTATCACTATTTGAGTGAACATTGTCACTATTTATAATAAACCAGTTATCACTATTTGAGTGAAACCATATAATTTCACGTATAATTTGTTTGAGTGATTAATTACTGGGGTTTTCTGTGCTTAATTTTTGTTTTTCAATTCATTTATTATTGTTGATTGTTTGTTTTATATTTATAGGTTACTGCATTTGTATGGGAAAATATGAACAAGTTTTTCGGATGTGTATACTGCACGACCTTGGGAGTACAGTATATCCATCCGACAAAACTAGTTCATATTTTCCCATACAAATGCAATAACCTTTTTATTATATGCTCATTTTCTTATTCTACCCAAGGCTTAATTATATAAACAAAAATACACTACAAGAAACAAAGTAACTGAATTTATCCTATATTCCAAACTAAATACACAAGCGCAAATTCGTCATTACACAACAACATATTAATGCGCACATAACTCCACCCAGGTCAATTTGAATTTAGTCGCGCGCTAGACATAACTTTCGAAAGAAAATGGCGTTTTGGTCTACTTAAAATTGACATTTGGAGTCATATTGTGAATGAATGCGCATTGCAACAACTTTTCCATTTGATCTGGAATGAATAGATTTTAGTATTTTTGTCGATTCGACGAAATTTCGTGATTATGGACTGGATATCTACATGAAGTACATCGGATTTCAGCAGCGTCTGTGTCAATTCTGCATGAAATACATCGGATTGAAGCAGTGAGGGAGAAGCGTGTTGACATCTGCAAGTGTTTCTGGTCTGTCATTGAATGTTTGAAATCATAATGTGGGAAAAATATGAAGTCTTTCAATTGCAATTATCGAAAAGACGTTATGGAATAAAATGTTTATTTCATTTTGAGTGCAGTAAGGAGGATGTAATTGTACTTCGAATATAGTCGAAATTACAGTACTATTTCGAAATGTGTAATCAAGCTCGAGAACCCATGACATGGCTCATGTAATTCCGATTTGCAGAACTAAGAAAGTATATTTTGAAGAAATTCAGGATGTAAAATTGAAGTATATTTTTTGCCATTCTTATTACCAGCTGACGAAGACAGTTTATGTCTTGTCACTTGCATTTTATTTGTAAGGACCCTGTCTGGCGTCTATAGCTAGCCTAAATCTGAAACATTGTATGAAAAAGTTAACGCGGATGTGCCAAAGCAGCTGGTATGTGGCAGTCCACGAAACATTTCATTTAGTTTATTCAGAAACAAATTTAATCAACCAAAACGTAAAGCGTCTACTTCGAGTGTACATGATTTGTTTACAAAGTAGTTCCTAATACACTATTCTGCACATGTGAATTCAATATGAAGTTACGCGCGAGTGCAATATCGTAAGATATTACATGATTCTGACAATGTAAAGTTAACGGAGAAAAAAAATGAGCATATAATAATACATCTTATAATTTGTTCCAGTTAGGAACCATATCATTTTTCGTTATATTGTTTCAATTATCGTTGAGTTATTTAACTCAGTGTGGATCATTGTGTTAAAAACTCAGTCTTGGAATTTATGCGCACGAGTTTGAGGTATGATTTCTATCTTTAATCATCTATAAATAAACATAGTATTTTATTTTATCATTCGTAATGTCTTTGTTGTAATCTGACCCCAACCGGGTTCATCTTGTTACAACTTGGAACATGAATGCTACATTCAAATATACAAATCGAAACAGGAGGATGAAAAGAGGGAAGGGAATTTCGTCTTTTTTTATTTTGAATGCATGCAAGAGACCGGCATTCACATTTCCTAATTTCCACGTAGCTCATCGAGCGTGCTAGAAGTGCATCTAAGAACCCATATTTTTTTCATTGACCCCGCTGTAGCACGAATCTAGAAGGACGTGAAAAAAATGTTTCGAGGACCTAACACTCTTTCCAATTTCGTCCAATGGATCCTAGACCCCCTATCGACGACACATGGAACCAATAGGATATTGAACGTTACGGAGACTGCCATCGTTTTGCTACGGTGATATCTCGCAATTTCTCGGGATACGATGGGCAATTTCTTCTGAAATTCTATACAAAGCACGGCACCGAAGGCCTTAAAGTCACCATGAAAGGAGCCAAAATCATCTACATGCAAGTGGGACAAATATTGTTTAAAGATTCCTAAAACTGTTTGGAATGAATGAAATGGCCAAAGGATATTCTCTGTACTCTTTCAATACCGAAGCCCATCAATACGCAGTCCTACCACATTTGCCTAAAAGCCCACCACTACGAATCAGACAGCATGTGCACCAAACAACGAGAAGCGTTCTACGCTTGGTACCGCTCTCACGCTAAGGACCCCTTCGACTTTCAGGAATAATTGTTAAAGTATTATCGATCCGACGTGGACATTTTACGGAGTTATTGTGGAAAATTCTAGAACTGTTCATGAAGCACGGAGGGATGGATCCTTTGAAGGAAGCCTGTACCATTGCCAAAGCATGTTCCTTTGTGTACCGCAACTGATTCGTGCCCGGAAAAAAAACCCCTAGCGGTCAGACGCCCTCAAACTACGGAGTTCATCAAATGTCGATACTCGACCAAACCTGTGCGCTGGTTACATTACTTGTGCGAAAAGGAAGACAAATGGATCCAACATGTCGGACACGGAGAAAAAAATTGTACGAAGCCTTACACCAATATGGAGATCGTGTGCTGCACATTGACACAAACAGTTGCATCTACATCGATCGCCCTGACCATCCTCACCCAATCATCGAAGGAGACCGCTTAGGAGCTTAGACTGACTAGCGCCTAGAAAACAAGATGTGTTATGCAAGTGGCTGTCCTAAAAATTACGGCTACGAATATCGAGACAAAAAGGAGAATTCAACACCGACTGCAAAGTCAAAGGATTGACGCTAAATCATCGAACGAGTCAAGTTGGACAACTTTGTTGTGCAGAAAGAAGCTTTGCAGATTGGAAAGGAGTAACACTTTAGCGTGACCACCTACTAACCTAACAAAATAGTACGTTTACCGACTCACAAAATCGTCAGTCGCCCTTTACAAAAATGTATCAAATCGTCTACCAAAAGCAAATGCGACTTCCAAACCACATAACTTTACCGTACAGACACTGCATTATTGCCCGGTATATACATGGGAAGACTTCCAAGACCAATACTTCATTACGAAGACAAACACAGAGCTAGAAATAAAGATCGATCGTTTCACACAGCCACGAGCGAACATGGGCTTGAAGTTCAGTTAGAAACTCTAGTGCTATGCTGTACCTTGTGATTCCATTGATTCCGTACCCTGCGACATGTGCGATTCAGCACGACACGGGCATTTCTTTACTAATACGACCACCTAAGTGACGCTGTTCGTGTAAAACCCTAGGGATACGATGTGATTCCACTCATCACCGTACACTATGCCTCTTTACTTGCTTTCAAAGTCAGCGTGATACTGTGCTTCTACCACCCTACAGATTTGATTATGCCTGAGAGTAGTATAGTGGGTTACCGTAGCGTCAATGGGAATTAGCATTACAGACCCCCCCTGGGCCAGTATAGCGTCAAAAAAGTAGGTCAACACCCTGGGCCAGTATAGCGTCAAGAAAGTAGGTCAACACCCTGGGCCAGTATAGCGTCAAGAAAGTAGGTCAACACCCTGGGCCTGTATAGCGTCAATGGAAATTTTTGTAGAGCGGTGACTAGGAGACTGGGGGTTTGTAGAGCGATAAGCGACAGGTGGCATGTTTCTTTTTTAGTAGAGGAAGGGTTTTATATATTCGTTTAGGGGGAGACCAAATGAAAATTAAGATCTTTTCGAGGTATTGGAAGTGGCCCTGAAAAGGGCCGTTGTTTGTTATGTGATGTTAACACTATTCTGTTAACATACAGGACATCGCATAGGTCTTCTTATCTTCCTCCAATTTCTCAAAGTTTGTCTTAAGCTGTGTCTCACTTCTGGTCCGTAGATGAGAGTCCGCTTAAGACAGCCTTGTCTTTCCACATAACATCTTCTTTTCCAAAGAGTGGCCCCGGTGATCCGGATGACAGTCCATTTTGTTTTCACATACATAGGTAAGTCTGTACGGAACAGCATTGAGGATACCAAAGTAGAGGATTCTACGTCGATCAACATCTTCTCTGTGACGAGAACAGGGGAAGGGAATGAAGTGAACCGCGTTTATTTATAGTGGAAGACCGGATCGAAACGGATTGAAAGGGTTCACCAATCCCAACACGCGTTACAAAATTCAGTCACTTCGCGGAGTCTGTGTTCCAATCCGAAGAGAGCTACCTGTGACGTCACATTTCCTATATAGGCACACTAGCGTCTGTGCGCAGTGAATCGATGCGGTAGTGTTTTGTGAAACATGACGGAACCTAAGAAGACAATGAATTGGGGTGCACCGGCTGTGGAGACGAGAAGTAATGGTACAGCAGCAGCTACCAAAGTGAACACAGTGCTACTTCCCGAAGAGGTTGAGTTCAACTGGGATTTAGTGGATTTTTTATCTTCTTCCCAAGAATTTGTTCCGGTACCAGTACCTTCGCCACTTTCTCCTTCATTACCACGTGTCGACGATTTTAGACAAAGACAGAGAGAAGAATTGGAGAAATTTTTACAGCAGCAGAAAGAAGCAGAGCAAGCATTTCTTCTTGAACAGAAACAGCGAGAAGAAGAAGAAGGGGCAAGAAGGAAACAACAGGAAGAAGAAGAAGCAGTAGAGAAGAAACAAAGTCTAGGAGAGAAGGAGAACAGCGAAAGTCAAACGGTCACGGTACTCTTGGACATTTTAGCCGAGTTAAGAAGTCTGAAACAAATGTATCAGACTTCTTTATTACGACCCAAGAGAAAAAGACCTTCCCGAGCCAAACAACCTAACCCTGTGACTACACCACAGATACCACCCCTAGTGATAACTACTAAATCATTGACAGGAGCAAGTCCACAAGTAGGCCTTGGCCGTGGCAAAGGCTTAAGACAGTTAAAGCGAATTGATTCTCGTTCCTGAGTTTGTTCTAAGGAAAAAACAAACACTCAACAGTCCTTTTCAGGGCTACCCAATACTCTCGAAAAGAGGGACTATTCATTTTGCCAAAATCAATTAAAACTCAAATTCCCTTCTTTAACCCTATGATGTACGTGTTGTGAGTGTATGACTGTAGGTCCTTATTATTTCTAAATAATGAAAACCAAGAGACACTTACGTTTTTTTCAGTTTGTTCTATTCTGTTACAAATTTTTTACAATTCAATATCACAACATAACACAACACAACTCTTTTTAAAAAAGTTCATAGATTTCTTCTCTGTCTTTTTTCTTTCACTCTCTCTGTTTTTTCAATTTCTTCACTTTTACACTTTTTTCCTCTTCTTCGTCTTCTTCTTCCTCACATTTTTCTCGTCTTCTTTTCTTTTCTGTCTTCTCTTTCTGAACGTGTCTGGGTTCTTCTTTTGTCAGGGCTACCTCTGTTTCTTCTTCCTCCTTCTCCTGCTCCTGTTGTTTCTTAGGGCACTCTGAAGACCAATGTCCTTTCTCTTGACAATGATAACAGGTATCTTGACTTTTGTTTCTTTTGACGCTGGCCTTGCTTCTTTGACGGTCTGGACATTCTGTAGCCCAATGCCCTTTCTTTTGACAGATATAGCAAGTATCTTGACTTTTATCTCGAAAGGAAGGAGAGTAGTCCGTCGGCTTATCTGAAGAAAACTTTCTTATCACACCTCGCAATGCTCTAATCAGAAGTTCTATCTGTGTGGGTTCTTCCATTGTGCTGGTCAGCTTGAGAGCGAAATGAATACTGAGAGGGGAGTCACTAGCCCTTTATATATGCCCTGGTCTGACATAGATATATAGGGGTTCATGGTGTTTCACAGGTAGTCATTTGGCTTTTTGCCGTCAAGATGAAACGATCGCATCATTTCGAAAAGAAAGAAGAAGAAAGTAAGAGGCAGAAACGTGATTTATCGCCTCGCACAGTAGCTGAAATCTTGGCACAAATTCATGCCAGCGATTTTGAAGATGAGATGAGTGAACCAGAATCGAAGCCTAAAGAGTCTACACCAAATCAAAGTCCATTACCACCCATAAACCCTGAAAAGTACTACCATATTCGGGAGACGGACAAACGCTCTTCCAGAAAATTTAGAACCACGGCCTACACGTACGCGGTGAAGTTTAAAGATTTCAAGTCTGACGTACCCTTGGAAAAAGCAGAAGGGTTCATCACCGATGTGTGGGATCCTTTGTTAACCACACTAAAACGGCAATGTCGAGCCAAAGAAGACGATCGCTTGAGACTTTCTATTCATCACGACAATTTGAAGTCTCCCGTTTGGATCGAGTTTAGCAGTCCAACAGAATTGACACCTTCCAAAATCATGGACAAGATTCAACACGTACAACAATCCAACGACAAATTTCACATCACGGACGGAAAAGCGACACTGTACATGACCCACGTGTCTCTTCCCCAAGGGACAGGTAAAAAAAAGTTGATGTTGGTAGACAACTTGCGTAACCTCAAGCGTAGTCTCGTCCAAATTAACAATCCAAAAGACAAGATGTGTTTAGCCCGTGCCATCGTGGTGGGACAAACGTATGCCGACAAGAACGATACGGTAGAATGGAAAAGAGCCTGGAAAACTATTCAACAATCGGACCGAGCCAAACAACGAAAAGAAGCAGAACTCCTGTTACAGCAAGCGGGGTTAGCTAAAGACACACCCTGTGGCATTCCTGAAATGCAAAAGTTGCAAGACGTCTTGGCTCCACGTTACACCTTGAAAGTTCACCCTCAAGAAGTGCGCGGACCTCTGTTGTTTCGAGGTCAAGATTTTAAAGACGGAAAATACATTCACGTCTATCACCACGATGAACATTTTGATGCCATTACCAGTATCACTGCATTCCTGTCATACAGTTATTACTGTGAGAAATGTGACTATGGCTATAACAATCGAGAGCAACACAAGCATTGTGGATCGAAATGCTCAGGATGTTTAGCTTCTACACCCTGTCTGGACGAAGGACAAGAACGAGTGCATTGCTCTGCTTGTCAGCGCACGTTTGTCAGTCCTGCCTGTTACCAACAACACCTAAAGACGCAAGGTTCACAGCAGAAATGTGCTTGTCAGCTCTTGAGATTGTGCCCTACTTGTGGACAAGGCATACGTACCAACTGTGCCAAGGTGCACGTCTGTTCAGGAAAGAAGCGATGTCACATTTGTCGCCAAACCGTGGACTTGGAACACCAATGCTACATTCAAAAATACCATTCCAAACATGAAGAAGAAGAAGAGAATGACCAGAAGAAGAAAGGGAATTTCATCTTTTTCGATTTCGAATGCATGCAAGAGACTGGCATTCACATTCCTAATTTCTGCGTGGCTCACCGAGCGTGCGAGAAGTGCATCCAAGAGCCTATCTTGACTCATTGCCCTTACTGCAGCAAGATTCCTGGAGGACGTGAAAAAATCTTTCGGGATCGAACACACTGGCCGATTTTGCCCAATGGATCTTAAACCCTATCGACGAGACGTGGAGCCAAGAAGATATCGAACGTTACGGAGATTGTCATCGCCATGCCACGGTGATGGCTCACAATTTCTCGGGATACGATGGACAATTTCTGTTGAGATACTATACGGAACAAAGTACCGAACGTCCGAAAGTAACTTTGAACGGAGCCAAAATCATTTCCATGCAAGTGGGACAAGTACAGTTTAAAGATTCAATGAGTTACTTGGCTATGCCTTTGAGCCGCATGCCTAAAACGTTTGGCATGACAGAAATGGCCAAAGGCTATTTTCCACACTTTTTCAATACCGAAGCCAATCAACACGCCGTTCTACCCCATTTGCCTGAGGCTCACTACTACGACCCCGACAACATGCGTACCGAACAACGAGAAGCTTTCTACGCATGGTACCAGACTCACGCTTCGGACCCTTTTGACTTTCAAGAAGAAATGTTAAAATATTGTCGTTCCGACGTAGACATTTTACGTCGCTGCTGTGGAAAATTTCGAGAACTGTTCATGGAACACGGAGGGATCGATCCTTTGAAAGAAGCTTGCACCATTGCCGAAGCGTGTTCCTTAGTGTATCGTCAACGATTCATGCCCGAAAACACCCTAGCTGTCATCAGTCCTCAAACGACCAATTTTGTCAAACGTCAATACTCGGTCAAAGCCCTACGCTGGTTACATTACTTGTGTGAGAAGGAAGACAAATGGATCCAACATGCTCGCAACGGAGGAGGCGAAAAGACCATCGGAAGGTATTCAGTAGACGGCTGGGACTTAGAAAACCCCAAGATCGTGTACGAGTTTAACGGGTGCTTATTTCACGGATGTCCCATCTGCTACCCTCAACGTGACACTAAAAACCAGTTTTTACAACGGACCATGGAAGACTTGTACCAGGCCACTTGTCAGCGACGCTTGAAGTTAGAAGAGCAAGGATACCAAGTAGTGGAAATGTGGGAACACGAGTACGATCAGCGATTGAAAACCGATCCCGAGTTTAAGCGCATCGTGGAAAGTTACAAGCTGGTGGACCCTCTGAACCCGCGGGACAGTTTGTACGGAGGACGGACGAATGCCACCTGTTTGCTGTACCAAGTCGACGAGGAGAAAGGAGAAGAAATCAAATACTTGGACGTGTGTTCTCTGTATCCGTACGTGTGCAAATATTGTCACTTTCCCGCAGGGCACCCACAATTGCTGACGGAACACATCGACGTGGACAATATTCGACAATACGAAGGATTGATCAAGTGTAAAGTCTTGCCTCCCACGAACTTGTACCATCCCGTTTTACCACATCATTGCCAAGGAAAACTGATGTTTCCCTTGTGTCGTACTTGTGCTGAAACGTGCAACCAAGACCACCCTTGTCAGCACACTCAGGAAGAACGAGCCTTGACGGGAACGTGGGTCAGCGTGGAATTGTTTAAAGCTCTGGACTGGGATACCAACTGTTAGAAGTGTACGAAATTTACCACTTTCCCAAGACAGAAAAATACCACAAGGGCGACGATTCTCAAAAAGGCATTTTTGCAGACTACGTGAATGCCTTTTTGAAACTGAAACAAGAAGCTAGCGGATATCCTTCCTGGTGTCACACTCCCGACGACCAAACAAAGTTCAAAGAGAAATACTGGAAGCAGGAAGGCATCACTTTAGACCACATCGAGAAAAACGAAGGAAGGCGATCGTTTGCCAAAGTGATGTTGAATTGTTTGTGGGGCAAAATGGCACAACGACCGTGTTTACCCAAGACGGAGTATTTGACAGAACCTTTCCGATACTTGCAGATGATTCACGACAAAACCAAATACATGAAACACGTGGACGTCGTTCGTGAGGACTTGCTCTTAGTCAATTACGAAGAAGAACTGGACTTTGTAGAAGCCGACGAATTTGGAAATGTCATCATTGCGGCCTACGTGACAGCCCATGCTCGCTTAAAACTGTACGAAGCTTTAGAACTATTAGGAGATCGTGTGCTGTATTTTGACACGGACAGTTGCATCTACATTGATCGCCTGGGTCAACCTCACCCTGTCATCGAAGGAGACCGTTTAGGAGCCTGGACGGACGAGCATCCCGACCACAAGATTCTAAGTTTTGCAAGTGGCGGTCCCAAAAATTACGGCTACGAATACCGGAACAATCAAGGAGATGTGCACACATGAGTGTAAAGTGAAAGGATTGACTCTTAATTATCGCACCAGTCGAGTGGTGAACTTTAGCATATTGAAAGAAGCCTTGCAGTCTGGACAGGATCGAAACTTTAAAGTGACCACCCACGAACCGCACAAGATTGTACGTTTACCCACACACCAAATCGTCAGTCGACCCTTGGAAAAAGTTTATCAAATCGTGTACCAGAAGCGAGTTCGGCTTCCCAATCACTTCACTTTACCGTACGGTCATGCCGATATTGGTCAGCATATAAAAAGGGACAACGTTCAAGGTCGATAGTTCATTGTGACTACCATTGCTAAGCGAGAAAGATGAATCCATTCACACAGCAAGTATCCAGTAAGAGTAAACTCAAGTACGATGCTGTGCCTTGCGATGGTAGGGATGCCGTACGCTATGACCTTAGTGATTCAGTACCACATCATCATGGGAACTTTGCTATAACTACTACTCCTACTACCATACCTACCATGGAAAGTGATGCTGTACGTGTCAAACCTGACGGATGTGAAAGCGATGCCACTCGTTATCGCACACCTTTTCACTTTACTGGTTTTCATGGTGGATGTCCACCTCCACAGGAAACCATGCGACTACCACCCTACGGATGTCATGTAAAACTGAGCAAACTCCTAAGGATTTCACCGTACCCTCATCGAAATGAACCTGTGAAAGACGAATATTCGTTCCCTGTGCGTTTGCCAGAATACTGTGATTTTGAAAGTCGATTGCAAACCTTCCAAGGAAAATGGCCAAAATATCTAGGAGGGCCTACCCCCGAAGAATTAGCCAGAGCCGGATTTATCTACTTGGGCGAAGGAGATAAAGTCAAGTGCTTCAGTTGCGGTGTCTCACTTCACGAATGGGAGAAGAAAGATTGCGCTTACCTGGAACATGCTCGATGGTCTCCAGAGTGTCACTACCTGCCTTTAGTGGGACCTCGTCATTGAAGTGACCCTACCATGTTGTGTAAAAAGCTAGCTACGGAGTTAGGAGTCAAACGTTGGACAATCCCTAGACAAGTATTTAAACCCGATGTAAAAAATAATCTTCAAAGATTACCAAACGAATTGCAAGAGAAGATCTACAAGGACATATGGCAGGGACTTGCCAGAGCCAAATCTCAATTAGTGACTGTAGAACATTTGTGTCGAGAAATTCATAAGAGGAAATTGACCAAAGTCAACAAACAAGTCCGATTTGTCTGGATCAAGTGTGCGTTCGTTCTACTATTTCGCTTTAGACCATTTACATTTGAAGATTTTATTGACATTCTTGACCGTTTCCTGGAATGGCAGTGGTCAGAAATTACCCACTACGTTCATTACTTTCGCTCTAGGAGAAGTGTTTGACTGACATGGTTATGGATACTTTACAAGAGAACATTCGTGCTTTGCCTGTGGAATTGAGAGAACGCATTTACCGTGAGTTCGTCAAAATACAAGTGAAACGAAAAGAATCATTGCATCCGTTACGTCACCGATGTTGGAACCACTGGTACCTAAATGCTATAAGAGGATTGATTCTGATGAAAGTGTTCCAGGGGTCAGACATTGATCAACTACTCGTGAGCAAGAAGGATTGTGTTGTTGATAGTGATTATTTTTACTACCAGGTACACTTACTGCATCGAATTCCAGAAGAAGAGTTAGAGGGTTACCAAAATCTTGTACACAATGTAAACTTAGATAAAGAGGAAACTTCTGAACGATGTGTGATGTACAAGTTAGTGACTAAATATTTTAGATACGTCGACGGAATACGACCACTTCTGTGCAAAAAGTACACTTATAGCTGCCGAAAAAAGAGGGTATAAAAACGTTCTACCATGCCACGACCTTTATCATTCGTGATACAACACTACTCCTACGATTTCACCTCTTGATCACAAAAAATGTTGTACAGAGACTTGTTTATATTCCACTATGGTCGTTTTGTTGTGTTTTTTATTCCTGTACTTAACCATATGGCTTTTATGTATTTTTGTCTTTCGTGTTGTTCACTAATAAAGATGACAATAAACGTGTCCTGAAAAAGTATAAAAACTCTTGTCTTTTCTGTCTTCGTGTCACAAGTGACATTTTATTACACTACTACTACTATGGCTACCTCTACTGTCTCTGCTCCCTCTTCCTCCACTGTCAAAGTCATTGACGAACACGTAGATCGGACTAGTTGGGAGGCCTTGTATCTTCGCCATCCCTTTAACATGCTTATTGCTGGACCTAGCGGTTCAGGCAAAACCGAATTTGTCAAACGTTTGATCGAACATAAACATCATTTGATCGATCGTCCTCCTCAACGAATCGTGTGGTGCTATAAAGAGTGGCAATCGGCGTACAGCCTTCTGCGAGAAAGTCAAGGCGATTCCATCGTCTTTGTGGAAGGCATTCCTGTCGAAGACGACGGAATCGTGTCTGACCCTAGTCAAACTCATTTGGTTATTTTTGACGACATGTTAGGAGAAGACGAAGAAGAAATTAAACTCTGGTTTACGCGCAAAGGGCATCATCGTAATGCCAGTGTCATTTACATTACCCAAAATTTGTTTCAACAAAGTAAAGCCCATCGTACCATCAGTCTCAATGCTCATTACTTGGTGTTGTTTAAAAGCCCTAGAGATAAATCGCAAGTACAAGTCTTAGCCAAACAGTTAGGAACGCCTTGGCTGATTCATGCGTACGACGATGCCACTCAAACCCCACACGCTTATTTACTCGTGGATTTAAAACCCACTACTCCCGATTATTTGCGATTTCGTACCCATCTGTTTCACCCCTGGTGCCAAGACGGAGGACCTATCGTGTACACGTCTCCGTCGTCGACTTAATCACCCCAAAAAATCTATAAAAACCTCGGTCCTTGGACTCTGTCTCACACATTGTCAACATGACGTCCCTTCAGTCTCATCTTCCCATTAAATTGATTCGTGCCTTGTACGGCATCAGTCGCGAAAAAAATCCACAAATACGTGCTCGTGTCTTAGAAGCTAGTCTCAAAGAAGTCTTACGATGGTTTACGGTGACAGCACGTCAATTACTGCAAGGCATCATTCAGATTCCACATCAAACCAAACGTTTTTTTGAGAGAAACAAAGTTGCCTTGACGCAACTAGCCGATCCTCGCATCGACACTCAAACCAAAAAGCAAATCATTTTGAAACCTGGAGGAAGTGGATCTTTAGGAGGTGTCATCATTCGTTCCCTCTTAAAATGGGATCCTAATGCTCCCAAAGTTGTCCCCAAGAAAAAAGCCACACCCAAACGTACCCAGAAGAAAAAGAAAAAGAGCAAGGGTGTCAAGACCAGGTCACAGCCTCAGAAAAAGAAAAAGAAAAGCCCACAGAAAACAGCTTTTACTCGCAAGAGAGTGTCTCCAACAACTTCTCCTCCAGCAGTGACACCCTCTTCCTCTTTAGCGGCAGTAGCCGCGGCTCACAAAGTACCTGCCCCCAAAGTCAAAGTCCAAGAGAGAACGGGTGTGTTACAGAGTTTACTGGATTTGTCCAAGCAAGAACTGTCTCGATTTAGTCCGTTGCGAACTCCTCCACGGCGTGTGTTGCCTGTCATCAAGTTGATACGACGTAAAGACAATCAGTGGCGACGCATTCCAGTATAAAATGACCTGAGGCAAGCCATACGGATCAGTATTTTTTTGTGCTACTGCACGTCCAAAGATGTTCCCTCCAAGAAGTGTACACCGTTACCATCGTCGTTCTTCTTCTTCGGTCCAAAAAGGAAAAGGAAAACGAAAAAGACAGTCACGTCATCCTAAGAAGCGCTTAGTCAAACATCGACGTCACCCCCAGAAAAGGCACACTCGTCCAAAGAAAAAGAGTAGTCACCAAAGAGGAGGATTCTTTGGTGATTTTGGAAAACACATCGTCACCTTTATGACAAAGCGATAGTCCCCCAAAAGGATAAAAGACCGTGCGACAAGTCATTGACGTTAGTGAATTTTTTGTTGTATGCCACGGAACCAACAAACCCACTGAGAAAGATGTCACCCCAAAAAAGACATTCCTCTTCTACCTCCAAAGGAAAGAAAAGGAAAGGACTGCCACCTCGTTTAGCCAAACATTGGGACATGTTGTCCGTCCTGTCCAAAGCTCCTTCACCCATGCGAAAAAACTCATTCAAACAGCCTCCAAAGATGTTATTGATACCGTGTGCGAATGTTGTCTGAATGTCTTGAAAGGCACAATACCTTTGTCTAAACACCAGAAAGAATGCTTAGGCAAACATCGACACGTTCTTCGTCAAATGATCCAAAAGAAAATACCTATTCGTCAAAAGAAAAAGATGTTGGTGCAACGCGGAGGAATTTTACCCTTTTTACCCATGTTACTGAAAGGAGTCATGGGTACAATAGGAGGACCCTTACTGAAAGGAGTAATGGGAACAATAGAAGGACCCTTGCTGCAAGGAGTATTGGGAAACATGGGAGGATGAAGATAAAAAGGACCAAGAAGATAAAAGGGACCTCTGAAATCAAAAGATCTCAGACGTGATCCTTGAAATCTGATGGAAGGACGAAAACTAGCTTTAGTCCCTTACAAACGATGGATGGAATACCATCGTTGGCAAGAACAACGAACCCCACATTTACCTCCCAATCCTCATTTGACCGGGATGTCCCAGATACAACACGAACTGCAATCGTTGATGGATCGCAGCGATTTGTCAGAAACGGAAAAATCGCAACGGTACGGTCAATTATTGCAACGACTGCAACTCTTTCACCAGAAAGCTTTAGACGAAACAGCTCCACCCACTCCGAAAGATTTTAAGGCCTTGATGAAAAGTCCATCACCACCACCACTACCACCACCACCAGCGGTCAAGACAGACACAACCCCACGAAGGCCTGAGGAAGAGGAGGCACGAGAAGTTTTTCAAACACCGTCAGCAGCTCCCATTCCTAGTAAGATTGCAGCGTTCTTGTTGACCCCTTCCCCTACACCGCAACGAGAAGAACTTAAAGCTTGGGTTAAAAAGATGATGTCTACTCCACCTTCGACAGAGGTGAAAAAGAAAGAAGGGAAACCAGAAGTGGAAAAAGAAAAGAAGACCAAAGCCATTCCATTACCACCACCACCACCACCACTACCTTCCACTTCTACGCCCGTGGCACATCGGACACGTAAGACCGTTTTCAAACCACCCCCTCCTTCCATTCAGACTAGCATTCGTGAAAATTGAATCACTTATTAAAACATGGAGAAGGTGTTAACCAGCATTTACTACGATCCAGCTCATCCTGCAGGTTACGGAGGAGTTCAGAAATTGTATCGTGCTGCCAAAACTCGACTGAAAAGTATCCGTTTACCTCAGGTGCAACACTGGTTACAAGAACAAGCCACGTACACCTTACACAAACCCATTCGACGAAAATTTTCCAGAAGTCGCACCCAAGTGGAGGGTATCGATCACCAATGGCAAGCCGGTTTAGCCGATGTCTCTCATTTAGCCACCTACAATCGTGGCTACAAATATTTGTTTTGTGTCATCGACGTCTTTTCCAAATTTGCTTGGGTCGTACCATTGACTTCCAAATCGAGCAGTGAGTTAGTGCGAGCCCTCAAGCTGGTGTTGAAACAAAGTGGTCGTCACCCTCTTCGATGGCAAACGGACAAAGGCACCGAATTTCTAAACCAAGCTTTCCAAAAAGAATTGAAGAAACGTGACATTCATTTTTTTCACCACTGAGAATCCCGAAACCAAAGCCAGCATCGTGGAACGTTTTCAACGTACCTTGAAAGAACGCATGTGGAAATATTTTACGCATCAACACACTCTCAAGTACATTGACGTCTTGCCACACCACGTTCAATCGTACAACCAATCTTACCATCGGAGCATTGGACGTGCCCCCCAAGAAGTGACTCCCGACAACGAAGTGACCGTCTTCGAGCGCCTGTTTGGACCGTCCACGACAGTGCCTGTCCCCAAGAAAGGTGGAGTGTTGGCCACGGGAGATTGGGTACGCATTAGCAAAACCAAACGCACTTTCGACAAAGGTTACTTACCCAATTGGACCACCGAATTGTTTCGTGTCACTGAACGTGTGCGTGGTCGTTATCCTCCCGTCTATAAATTAGAGGACATGAACGGGGAAGTGTTAAAAAGAACGTTTTACTTACCCGAGTTACAACGTGTGACCAAAAAAGAAGACGACGTGTACGAGATCGAAAGCATTCTCGATCGAAGAACTCGTAAAGTAGGAAAGGAACGTGTCAAAGAAGTCAAAGTACGTTGGAAAGGATATCCTCCCAGTTTTGACTCTTGGATCGACGCTTCGCAACTCATCGACTATAAAAAGAAGTGACCATCATGCCCTTCAACACAGTCTCAGCTACTGCAGTGACCACTCCTTCCCCCAGTTCGTCTCTGCAAGATCTACAAAACAACCCTTGTGGGTGTGGTGTGGAGAACGTGTGCCTAAAACTCAAATCGTCTTTTTCTGCCAAATCTTTGTGGTGTATTGTGTCATTGGTGCTGCCATTGCCAATTTGAGTTTGCAACAAGGAGATAAACAATTGTGGACCATTTTACTCAGCAGTTGCATTGGTTACCTTCTTCCCAATCCGTCTCTGAAATATTCCTCTCACGGAAACAACAACAACGGGAGCCTTGTGTCCAACGTCAGTTCCAACAGTCACCCTAACCATCCTCTTTTAGACACTCCCCTCACTTCCAGTGACTCCTCGGATACTAGAACTGTGGAATTATGAACAACCAATTTTACTTAACGTTACCCAGTGACAGTTCCATGGAGGTGTTTCCCAATAACACTTTGTGCTGTTTCTCGGCCAAATTACCTCAGGCCATCCGATTGGATCACGAAGCCCGTTGGGAAGTGACTTTGGTAGAAATTATTCACCCTACACAAATCAAAAACATCGTCGAAAATCAAAACACTTTGACGATAGAAGTTTGTGACGATCAAGTGCAACAATTCATGGATGAACGCGCTAGTAGTGGTGGTGTAGCTGACTTTATCAAAACACCAAGCCCCATAACTAAGCGAACCACTTATCTGTTGAAAGTTCCTGCAGGTTATTATTTTAGTGGTCAACATTTGGTGAACACCATAGCTGAGAGGTTCAATTTCATGTTTAGTAAAGCTTTGGAGAAAGCCAAAAAAAGTGTCACAATCGAGTACCACAAAATATCTCGTCGCCTACTGATGAAATTTTCTGAGGACAAAATGTTGGCCATTACATTTTGTCCTGAATTGTATGACATTTTGGGTGGAGACCCTAAGTTAATCAAGATTGCAAAAGAAATACCAGCCGTGACCAGTAACGTGGATTTTGCGAAATATTTTCGATTCCCTGTAGAAATGAACCTAGGACTGAATTTGATTTTTGTGTACTCCGATGTGGTGGAGTACAACGTAGTGGGACACACCTCCGTACCGTTACTGCGTGTCATTCCTTTCAAAGTGGATTCTGCCACGAAGGCTGACGAGGAGGGTGGAAACACCTATCACGTTCACCGTGAATTTGTAAATCCTCACTATTTGTCCGTCAGTAAGCCGTATTTCGACACTGTCAACATTACTATAAAAGGAGATCTGGGACAAAATATTCCATTCACCAAAGGGAAAGTCACGGTGAAACTCCATTTTCGAAAACGATTACTCTAACTTTTTTGTCAGTCATGTATCCTGTGTACCAAGGAGTTGCTCGACAGCGAGGACATGGTTTAGGTGATATGCTCAAATCGGCCTTTCGTACAGTGGTTCCCATTTTGAAACCGATGGTGACACGAGGATTGCACGCCTTAAAAGATGCTGCGTTGACACAAGGTAAAGAATTTCTCCAAAATGTCGTTATTGACAAACAAAGCCCCAAAGAAGCTTTCTTGAGAGCAGGCAAAAATGTTTTGCTTCAAACGGGCAAAGACCTTTTGGGTCGGCGAGAAACTCCTATAAATGCCCTGGGCAATGCTGAGTTAGGCATTCCTGCTTCCCTGAGGCCACAGCAAGGACAAGGCCGAAAAAGACGACGAAAACACCCTTTCAGAGGACTTCACGCCCCTAGAGCTAGAAAGACAAAGAAAAGAAAAACCGTCCGAGAGTTAGACGTTTTTGATTATTAAAAAAAGGGAAAATGATGCACCGAGAGTCTTGTGCTTGTTCCAAGTCGGAACTGGATCTGTTTGCCATGCCACCCACCATGATGACGATGCAAGAATCCCAATGGGTGGAATTTCATCCCGTCTCCTCTTTGGTGGATTCAGCTCCCATCGAGTTTGAAATCAAAGGACAGCCCGAAGATTACATCGATCTGAATAATAGTTACTTGTATCTAAAGCTGAGAGTGATCAAAGCCGACAACACCAATCCGGGAGCCGATGCCGCAGTAGCTCCCGTCAACAATTTCATGCATTCCTTGTTCAGCGAAGTGGATTTGTACTTGAATAACAAACTGATCAGCAGTAGCACGGATACTTACCCTTACCGAGCGTACCTAGAAAATCTCTTGACGTACGGAAAAGAGGTCAAGAACACTCATCTGGATACTTGCGTGGTATGGAAACCTGACACTGCAGGTGAGAACACGTTTAACGACAGAGCCCTGACAGCCGATGACGATCCTCACAATGTGGGTTTTAACGATCGTCGAAGGAAAATCCTGCAAGGGCGTAGTTTAGAACTGATGGATCGTTTGCATTTGGACATGTGGTTGCAAGAGAAGTATTTGCTGAACAGAGTGGATATTCGCCTGAGACTCAATCGCAGCAGTGTCGCTTTCCATTTGATGGCTCAAGCCAACGAGTACAAAACCATCATCCAAGAAGCCAGACTTTACGTGCGACGTATAGAAGTGTTACCTAAAGCGGGAAACGACATCAGTCAAACATTGAGCAGATCGACCGCCAAATATCCGATACGACGTGTCGAAGTGAAAACATTCACCATTGCTACTGGACTCCGATCCAAGATCGAAGATCATCTGTTCCAAGGACAGTTACCCAAGCGTTTAATCGTTGGTATCGTCAGTAATGCAGCCTTCAACGGAGCCCACGATCAAAATCCTTTCCAGTTTAAGCACTACAGAGTGTCCAAAATTGAAGTCAGTCGCGATGGCAAGACTTTGTGTACCAGACCCTTCGAACCTAACTTTGCCCAGAAGAATTACTTGAGATCGTACTTGTCCCTGTACAAAGCTACGGGGCAACTAGGAACCAACACCAGTCACGGTATTTCGTACGAAGATTATGTCGGAGGTTACACTTTGTGGGCCTTTGATTTCACTCCAGACCAAGGCAGCGACGAGGA